>CAIGRR010338693.1:0-10008 GCA_903798365.1 Fraxinus sp. 1973-6204 | reverse complement strand
AAATAAGAATGATATACTAATACAGTAGCTGAAACAGCTGAAGCTAATGATATTGGGGTGTGTTTTTCATTGCCGAGTGTAGGAGATTTTCACAAGTAATGGTGGTGCAATATGACCAATCTACAGGATCAGACTGAGGTGAGCATCACTGATATAAGAAGATTGTTTGTGTAAAGAAATTAAGGCAAGGCATACCATCAGATTATGACAGTTACCTCGGACTGACATGGATTTTAGTATTTGTTTTAGTTTATGATATTAGCTAATGGAGGAAGATTTGCTGTTGGTTATCCATAGAAGAGATTAATCATATATGGGTGCATTATTAGGTACAATAGAGTGGTAGAGTATACTTGGTACCGACAGTAGACATTAGCGTCTGCATTCCATATTCTCTGAGGACTTGTGGATTTTCAAAAGTTCAGCTCAGAGATTCTAATTACTTGTCATTATTTTTGGAGAAATATACTTCATGAAAATGAGCAACTTCATAGTTTCTAAAATTTTGATAAAAAGTTACATATTGAATCTTATTTATCCATTCATTTTTAATAGAAGTCCTTATTATGTGTTAATATTTGATTATACTATTTCTAGAGTAAATTCACTTGAAGATACATTATTGGCCTGTACATAGGCTTGCCATGTACGCGTATAATCAGTCCTTTTCAATATCATTTAATCTTTTGTCATTGAGAGCTCCATTTCATTTTTTTGGTGCATTTCAGCATTTTTAAGCAATTAATGCTGCGTAAACCGGTATGGTTTATATCAATCAAAAGCTCGTTGGATTGCTTGGGAACTAGATGTTTAAAGTTGCACAGCCTGTCAGCTTGATTCACACAAGTTGAATTGACGTTTACATCTTTCAGCTAATAGTTAATTTTTGCTAAAACACAAAAAACTAGTACTTTTAAGAAATTTGACTTACAATTTAGATATGAATACTTGTACCTGTCAGCTCGATGTGCACTTTTACGTTGAAAGGATGGTATAGTTAATTTTAACTTGAAAAAAGAGTATTTTTAAGAATTTTGATTTACGATTTTATTCAATTGCCTTAATCAAGATATCTGCTGTCTACAAAGCTCAAATTGTAACACTCTGATTGTCCCATGTATGGGGTATCCATCAACAATTATCAGATGCTCAAAGGAGAGTTGTAATTTCGAGAACAAGAGTGGCATTTTGGGGAGCTATGAGAATGAATATATGTATTTAACAAAGAGGGGCATTTTGGGGAGCTATGAGAATGAATATATGTATTTAACAAACATTGTCGCTAAGCTTGTTTGTTCAGAAAAAGTTGTTGACAACGTAAATTCTCTGTCTTGGATATATTTTTGATCGTTCTCTTCTTCATTCATTTTTGTTTATATCCTGGAAGCTAAATTTAAAAAAGCTTTTATTGTTTCTTTGCCAGTTTCAGTAGAATTAAAATATAGTCAATTTTCAGTTTGTTTAGTTGCGATTTTCCTCCTCAATGTTGTGTCTCAAGGTGGAGAAGCCTTTGGTGAAGGGTTCTTATTAGTCTGAATCTTCTCTTCTACTCTTGCTTGCAGGCATTTCGAAACATCCTTTTTCCAAATCAGGAACTTGGCTGCTTTATTATTGAAATTTGTGAAATCTCATTTCCTTGAAAACCAACCCGACCTAATAAAAACTTTCGAAGGAACTGAAGGGATGCAAATTTCCATCACAGAAATTCACGATAAATGTCACTTATACTTCAGCGTTTGAGATGGATGTTATCTGGTTTTAATAGATCAGCAACAGTGAACCCTAAGAGGCTGGAGAGTACCGATGTGAAGCCTTTGCCTCTCCTCCTGCCAGAGAAGCAGCAACGGCTACCAGTGAAGCCCAACAATCTCAAGACTAATTATAAAAAGCCAAATAAGGAAATGTTAGAGGTTATGCATGAGATTTCCATTTATATTCATCGATTTCACAACCTAGACCTATTTCAGCAAGGGTTAGCATAACATTGGTTTGATCTCCTTTCCTTTCATGTTCTTTTTCACTATTTGGCTATGTTGGTTAAGCATTTGTTTCCAAATTCTAGATGGTATCAAATTAAGATTACAATGAGGTGGGAGGATGGTGATTATGATTCTTTGGTAACTCCAGCTAGAGTTATTCAATATGAAGGTAATTGACCGGTTTCGTAATCCCCTATTTATTTTTGAATTGATTTCAGTAAATTGTGTTTGATAAACAGATCTAAGAGCTACACTTACAACCAAATTATCTTTATACAGCTCCTGAATTAGGTTCTGATGATGTAAATGGCGTGTGGAGAATTGATGACGCAGACAACAGTTTTTCAACACAACCTTTCCGAATTAGATATGCGAGGCAGGATATTCTTTTGTCCATGATGGTCTCTTTCAACTTATCTCTCAGTAAATTTGAGGTAGTATTCTTATCTGTTATTCGTTCTTGGGTATTTTCCACATTTGAGCATAGACTTATTTATATATATTTTTATGTGTATTTTTGTGGGGGTGATATAGAATATAAATAAATATATGTAATTATTCTTGGAAACTAGGAGAATAACCCGTCGAGTACCTAGCCAAAAAGCCGAAGGGAAATTGCTTATTAAATAAGAAACACGTCAAGGATGTCATGAACTGAAACACTCTTTCAGAATGGCATTATCCTTCTTGGAAGAGATTTCAAGCCTAATTTGGTTTAGGTTGATCATACACATCAGTACAGCTCCTTCTGACATAATTTTGTTAAAGACCACTTTTGAAAGCTGTAACACGTGGCCCATATCCTTTCAATGTGTTTGAATGCGTATATAAATTTAGTGCTATTGGTGTATCATGGCAACTGAATGGGTATTATGTTTACCAGGGTCCATCTACATCAGCTGTTATACTGAAATTTGAGCTCATGTATGCTCCTGTACTGGAGAAGAGGTTAGCGGATAGTATCTATATTTCCAATGTTTCTGTTCTTCAATTATATATTGTAAACCATACACGTAGTTAGTGCGGTGAATTTATAAGCACATTAAACTTCATTTTGGCTCTGTACTTAGTGGTTTTAGAACATGATTTGCAGGTCTAATTTTCATGTTTCATTGGATGCAAGCCCTGTTGCAGTCCATGAATTTCGGCTTCCCCCTAAAGCTCTTTTGGGGTTGCATTCCTATTGCCCAGTTCATTTTGATGCTTTTCATGCTGTTTTAGTCGATATAACTGTACATGTGTGCATGCTGAAAAGTGGGGTTTCCTCTGCCTCGCTGGACGTTCCAAGGTTTGTAGCAACTTCCATTGCCTTGGCATTAAATTTAATTTTTATTTGATGTTCCAAATGTCATTTTTGGTATTTTAATTCATTTTAGGATGTTCACTTTGATTTCCTATTGATTCTACACAACTCAAAGAAGCTTTTGACTCGTGTTTTTTAATTGACTTTTTCTTATTGCCAATGCTTTTTTGTTGTATTAAATCTGTTGAAGCGATGATGACATTTGTGTTCTTTCAGTGATTCTGGAGCAGATGAAGATGCTATTGTTGGAGAAACCAATAACTCAAAGCACGTAAGTAGTACTCCTTGATGTATGTTCTATAGCCAACTTTTTCTTGCTCTCCCTCGTTGAACAGAGTTCTCATCATACAGTGTTTATTTTACTTTTTTCTTGTACAATAATTATTTTGTCAAATAATTTTCCATCATCCACAAATCTGTCATTGATAGTAGATTTTTTCACTTTCATAAATCCTAAAGAATCTTGAGATGCTAAATAAATTAGCCCTTTAGGCATCTCTTTTGACATTTCTGTTGTTGAAATTAGATATACTTTCTCTGCTGATAATGCAATCTATTTTTTCAATTAATGATTATGTGATCTGTATACTATCACACCACTTCACCAACTGTTAGAAACAAAGTTTTTGTTTGAGCCTAGTTCTTCAATAATGCATTTTTCTCCAAACTCATTTTCAACCACACATTCTCCCAAAAAATCACTTTCAAAATCTATTTTTACCAAATAATGGGGCTCAAACAAGGGCAAATTTACGTGTCATTGCATTTGCATTTCCCATCAACATGTGAAAATTTCAGTTTGAGTTGCTCCTAGTTGTATGCATCAATTTCATTTTCCTGCACATGTTATTACAGACCATAATTTTTGTTAACATTTGTTGTGTTTCTAAACAGGACATGCTTGTCAAAGAATTATCAACTGCTCGGGACATGCTCATTGAAGAGCTACAAAAGCTTAGCAAGGCTATCAATCAGCCAATTGATATGAAAGATGTTAACCAATTATTTGGCATCACTCCAGGAACTGATTTGGGAATAGCCAACACTGAAAGTTCAGGACAAGTTTCAAGCAAGCTCCAAAATGTTTTTGAGGTCCTTTCGTTGATTCGGTGCTATTAAATTTCATCATACTTGTTGATCTTTTGCCGCTTCCAAATATTATGTTACTGTTTTAATGTCATTTTTGTTGTGAGCTATAATCTGTAATTTGTTAATTGAACAGAAACCAAATGGAGGGGTTGATTTTCAAACAGATGGTTTTCCACATTCCTTCTCTAAGGATAGACTCCCTAGCTCATTTAATACAATTGGAAATCAAGTTTTCTATCTATGGAGTATGTTTCTGAATTTTCACAGGTTTGTTTTTACCCTTCACACTTCATTTTATTGAACAAATATACGTCTTTTTCTACTGTTTGTAACACAACATTTTAATTCCATTCTTTTTCCTTTTCTACCCTTAAATTTTATATAAACCAGTGTAAAAGATGTTTATTAATGGTAAATGTCAGTTTTCTCCTTTTCATAATTTATTTTTATTAAACCTGAGTTATGAATAATTTGCTCGACATGGGGACATGGGGAAAATATTAAAATATTTGGTTGATGTGGAACAAGAAGTGCAGGATATTTGTGGTCTTAATTCCTACAGAATATTATGGTACAGTCAACAGTGAGGATTGTGAAATTTGAAACCATCAATTACTCCTTATGTGGAAAATGGTCTCAGTGTTGGATTCTGAAGGAAATTTTTTTGGAGGATATTTATAGCACGTTTGGTTATTAGGATTTAATAGAACTATATAGTACTACGGAAGAAAAAGAACCTGAAATTTTGCTCATTATGTTGTCGACCACTCTGTATCGATGCACAGGAGGGTTTACTGTTTCCAAGAACACGATATCAGGGACTCGGGTTTTCATGCTATTTCACTAATCTTTTAATATGAAAAACATTCGGAACCTGGCAAGTTCAAGAAAATCAGGAGAAAAAGGCATAAGATTATGTTCTGTTCTTTAGTGACTTCGGATTTAGTGCTCAAAGAAATCAAGATTAAGATGTACAGAGTAGAGATCTGGTGAACTGTGCTCACGGATTTAGTGGAATTTTACTTGTTAGAGGTTTGGTTGTATAAAAAAAAAGAAAGAAAGAAAACTAGGCATGGCATCACGTCAAGGTTTTCGTTGAATAATGCAGTCAAAAGAGTTTCATGAATCAGTTCTTCATTTTCTTTCAGAAGCAATGGAGAGTTTAAATAGACTCCAAGAATTGCCAAGTCTAGTAGGAAGAGAATCCCCAATTAATTACACTACCAAACTTGTCCTGGGCATTACTAAGACTGATAAAACCATTACTTAACCCCAAGAAACCCTTTTCTCCAGGATTTCTGCAAAAATGTGTATGTATTTCTTCATAAAAATTGCTTTATCCAAAAAGTCAGATTTAATGTAATTAGTAGAAGCGCTGATTAAAATTATCAAATATTTTCAAGAAAGGCTGCAATACCCCCCAACATTCTTCCTTCATACTCACTTTTATTGCCTGCATTCATGGTCTTGCATGTATAGCATCGTATAGATTTACTGGAAAATCACCAGCACTTAATTAACTACTGCTTCCAACCTTCTTCCGTGACCATTCTCCCAGTGGCAGGCTGCCTCATCATGGCTGCAGATCGTAGGCATGAAGTTGCTAGACAAAGACAGATAGTATAAAATTTTGGGGACCACATTCTTGGAAAGGGAGAGAGACTGAATTTGCTACAAATATTAATAGTATTATATTTTGATTGAGAATGAAAAGTAGGAGATGATTGCTAACTGAATGAGTTTGACAATTGGACCCTTCTTATGAACCTTATTTGAGCTGTAGACTTGGTGTAAATTTCTAATGTGAAGAAATTTGGAATTATGACATATAAAACTTTCTATGGAGGAAAAAATGGGTGTATTTCCCATTTTTCATCTTGTGTAATTGTTAAGACAGGTAATTTTATCATTGCTTTCCAATGGGAGCATCAAGTGAAAAATTGATCCTATTTCGGCTTTCCAGGGCTAACAAAACAAAGATCCTTGAATTTCTGTGCAACCAATGGGCTATTGATCGGAAAGCTGAATGGTCAATCTGGATGGTTCACACTAAGGTGGAGATGCCTCACCAGTATGTAAGTAGTGAGGTGGCTGAGTCTTCTTACCATGAATTCCATGGCAGAGCACCTGTTCTACAGAAGTTAACTGGCGATGTAATTGAACCAAAACTTCTAACTTCTTATTTGTTCATCATCGGCAATCATTCTTTTAGCTACATATTCCAGGGTTTTATTTATTTTTGCTGGTGATCTGTGCAGCCTGTCCAAACTGCAGCTATGCGAGCAGAGCTTCATAGACGAAGTATTGCACAAATGAGGGTGAGTTCTTATAAAGAGTGCAAATTAATATTGTCTTCAGTGTGTTCTGTGTTTGAGTAGGTCTTGCTTCAATGCAGATCAACAATCGGTGTATTCAAGATATGCATATATTTGGAGATCCATCTCGCATCCCCATTGTAATTGTAGAACGTGTTGTAAATTTACCTTTGCGTTCAGGCAGTGGAAATTCTTACTTCAGCCAACTGGACCAAAAAGCTAAAAGCAGTCCGATTTCTAGCGGTGATCCTACTCCCACAAACAAGTTATCTGTTACCAGCACTCGTCAAAGCAGTCGTGTACTGAAGATTGTTGTTTTCGTCCATGGATTTCAGGCATGTTCAATAATACCTATGGGATAATGAATTCACAGTTCTTTTAGCTTGTCTTTACTTCCATCGCATGCTTGTGGTTTGCTTTACCGCTTATCGATTAATACTCCAAAATGTTCTCCTGTGGATTGTTGATTCATTGGCTCAAGATTTGTTAAAAATTACGTGTTTTTGTGTTGTCCTGGTAGTACCAAATTGACCCACCAGTGAAGGGTAACTCACTCTATTTGGAGTGGAAACTTTGTAATCACACAAGAAAAAGATAGAAGAAAGGAGGAGGGAATAGTTGAAGATGAGAAAGCGGAGAAGGGAATGATTGGCCCTTGCATAGGGATTAAGAAAATTGATAGCACACAGTTAAAATTCTCAACAACTATCCACTCTATTGATATAAAAGCAATTTTAAGTATTTAGAGACCTCAAAAAGACGTCTGCATTCCTTACTAAAACAAGGAATAGGACTTCTAATAGGAAACTTCTCATTAATTAATTGTATGGCTAACCCTCCAGCACTTAGGATCCAGAGAAATGATAAATATGAATAAAATAAATTAAAACTTGAGGATCATAGTTGCTGCGAATATGAAAACCAGAATACCCCAGGCCTAAAAGTACTTAAAGAAACAAATTTAAATACAATTATAAATGTTTTTAAGGAGGAATACACCTAAAATTATTTTGGGCTATAAATAATCGAGGAGCCTTCTTAGATATTATAAAATGTGTTATGATCAAGCAGGTCTATACTACTTTTTACATTCTGTAGCATAAACAACTTTGCCAGCTTATTTTGACTTCATGATGTTTCTTTTCATGACTTAGAAAAAGTAAAGTTAGTTTTTGTTGGATTTTAAGCGCAAAAAAATAGAGAAATCAATACAAATATTTAACGTGGTTCGGCGATGTGCCTACGTCCACAAGGAACGAAGCAGAGATTTTATTAATAATATGGTTACATCATTAGTATTTATACTAGCCCAAGTCCAAAACTTTAGGACTCGTACAAGAAAATACACCTGCACACCCAACTTATTCAACATCCCTGGCAAACAAATAGTGAATTAAACTCACAAGGCCGATGCCGGAGCGGAGTAAACTTGTGTTTTACTCTATATGAGCCACATACACAACAATTTTATGTGTTGTGTTGCATTGCATTTCTACAAGTTATTGTTGTAGGTGTATAAAAAAATTTCCCAATTTGGGCATGTGCAGGGACATCATCTGGACTTACGGCTTGTCCGGAATCAATGGCTCCTGTTAGATCCCAAGGTAGAATTTCTTATGTCAGAGGTTAATGAAGAGAAAACATCTGGAGACTTTAGGGAAATGGGACAAAGATTGGCACAGGAAGTTGTATCTTTTGTGAAAAAGAAAATGGACAAAGTCTCGAGATCTGGAGTTCTGAGAACTATTAAGCTTAGCTTTGTTGGACATTCCATTGGAAACATTATTTTGAGAACTGCATTAACAGGTTTTTATGCTAAACCTGAGGGATTTTTCCAAATATCTTGGATGTCTCTAAATATTTCTCTACTTTTGCAGATAGCATTATGGAACCATATCTGAGATATCTGCATACATATCTTTCTGTTTCTGGACCACATCTAGGTTACCTATACAGTTCAAACTCTTTATTTAATGGGGGTTTATGGCTCTTGAAAAAGCTCAAGGGCACACAGTGTATTCATCAGCTGACTTTTACGGATGATCCTGATCTTCAAAATACGTTCTTGTACAAACTTAGCAAGGTACCGATTGATTGGTCTCTTCACATTCTCCCTTAAGTATGCATGTTTCTGTTTTTTTGTCTAGGGTGAACCGGTAATTAAAATTCCATATGGCCCCTAGCTGGATGAGATTCTGAGAAGTTCAAAATTGAGTTCCAGTAATTTGGGGAAGTTTAGTTTGAATCATTGTCCAAATTATTTTTCGTTTTCGATGCGTTGAATCTCATTTTGTCTCCCACAAAATTTATGAGCTATCAGTAGAATTTACTGTGACCGAGAAAAATGACAGTTTATACATTTTTTCTCACCCATTAATGTTCTTATACTTTCTTTTCTCCATATTTCTCAGGAAAAGACATTGGAGAATTTCAGGAATATCATTCTGTTATCTTCACCCCAGGTATTTTACCTTCAAAACTTTTTTGAGTTCATTGTGTCGACCATTCCTGGTTGTTCCATCAACATCTTGGAAATAAACAGTAGTCTCTGCATTTCTCTTCCTCCAATCTTTATTTTTATGTGAATTGTCAACACACGCCTCATTTTGCAGCTTTTATGTTTAATGTTGGTGTCTATCTACTTATCTATACACATGTACGATATTGTTAAAATGTCCTTATGTTTTAGATATGGAGTACCCACCATGTTGTGAAAATGATGGTGAGGTGGTAATGTGTAAGGAAAATGATAAGAGGACTATTAGGTCAATGCATACATAACTTCCATTAAAATGTACTTGTGTGTTAAATGAAAGTCAAAAACTTTCTGTTTTGTCACAAACAAAATCACATTCAGTGGGAAATATGAAAAAATCGCAACTAAAAAACCTCATCAATGCACAGTTGAAAATAAAAGTAAATTCATCTTACTAAAGACTCGAGTTATACCAAACTATTAATGGTGGAGCAGGAGGTGAATTCCAAGGATTATTACCCTGCTTCTTTGTAATCAATGACCGATCTCCCTACCTAAGTAAAAAGAATGAACTTCTAAAGGGTGAGTAATCAATAATCATAAAGTCTCATTGATGACATTTACAAAGAATTAAGATCAAAACACCTACACTGATAGTCTCCTTGGATGTGTAGAAGTTCTCCGTGAAATTTGGGGTCCATTTGTGGAGTTTGATGTCAAGCAGCTCCTTGGCATAAAACATGTGTGTAGGAGTCAAGGGAAATCTAGTACACGCTGAAACTGATTGATCCATATGCCACACCCCTTATTCGACTATTACAAACAGCAACAAAAAAAAAAAAAAAA
>CAIGRR010338678.1:0-10595 GCA_903798365.1 Fraxinus sp. 1973-6204 | reverse complement strand
AATTTGGGTGTTACCCGAATTCCTTGTTGAAGTAATTGAAGAATTCTAATTGAAGTGCACGTCATGAAGAATTCAAGTTTGGAATGCTTCTGGAGTCCTATGTCAAGTTGAAATTCTATTTTGGAAACCCATTGGGAGTTGAAGATTTGGTGTTTGGATGATTGGAAGAAGTTTAAAATATTTGGGTTTGTATAGTTCTAAGTTATGAAGATCAAATTTGATTGATAATTAGGAGTTTGACTTGAAAGAGAACTTTTGGATGGTAAAAGACACGTTTTGGAGCATTAATCTGAGGGACGGGCGCCACAACGCCAAGGAAATGGCGCCCGAGTGCCACAAAAAATTATAGGGCAGAACCCTCGGCGCCTTAGCGCCCGGGCGTCGAGCCTGTGGCAAGTTTTCTGGCCCTAATGTGTGTTTTTCCCTTTTTTCTTCTCCTACTTCGTTTTGGACTCAGTTTTTGGCATCCTACTTCATCAACAACTCTACCAAGAAGTTTTGAACGTCTCCTACATGTTTCTAATAAATACTAGGCTCTTCTATACAATTTTATAGTGTGAGATTTATGATTACTAGCTTTTAGGATCATTGTAATATTTTTCTCTCTTCTCCATTATTCTTGATTCAATAAAATCTCTTAATTCATATGTCATATTCTTGTCTTCTATTCTCTTTGTTCTTGATCATATACTTCATTATTCTTTACCATATAACTTCAACATCTCAATCCGGAGATTGGTGTCACAACAAGTGGTATTAATGCTAACAGTTTTAATGATCTCCAAACAGGAGCTAAATATCCTTCTTCGTATTAAGATTATTAAAGAACTAGACAACTAGATTTAAATTCCGAATTGCATCAAAATGCCTCTATTGTAACAATCGGGAAACTCTGGTTCATTTCTTCATGGAAAGCCAAACTGTTTTAAGGTTTGCTATGAAAATATATTAAAAACTGTCAATAGTGAACTGCTTATACCTCTAGATCAGGCCTTAGTTAGCCTCCTATTTTATAGAATACCAAATTGTATCTGGGAAACAATATACGCATCTGCAGGATAAATAAACGTTTACAGGTATAAGAGGGTGCACAATTTATTAAGATTTAAGGTTTCATTAGTCCTTATACGTTTAGACATATAGATCCCTCGTTCCAGTTTTTTAGGCCTGTGGTTCAATATTAAAACTTGGGATTTTGTCTTAAAAGCTCATCGTTATTAAAAGGAGTAGCTCAAAATCAAGTTTATTGAACTGAAACTTCTACTGTCTAAGCAACTCAAATGGCATGTATGTATGTATATTTAAACAGCATGGAATATTTTTTGTCCTGGTGACAGTATCATTCTTGGATCAAACTGTGCTTTCCTTTCTTGAAAAATGTTCCATTTTGAACCAAAATGCTTAATCCAGTCTTCCTTGGATTTGTAATGTGGAAGATACTGCTTCATCTTTATTCCAGCTCTATCACAGAATTCCAGAATTTCATTGTTTTGATTGTCCAAATCTTGCCAGTCACTGAAACTGCCTGAATGCAATAGTCCCACACAGTAGAAGATATCCTCATCTGGTGTAACTGCAGACATCCTATCATCCCATCTGCACAATTTAGTAATAAATTTCGATTAGGCCATGTGAACTAGAAATACTTTTTTCTCGGATTAAAAACAAAGCAGTCAACTGATTTTGTATCCCTGGGAATATATGTGCATGTATGCTTGTGAGATATAAAGTTTGTAGCCTTGAGTGCATTTCAGTCAGTTCAAGATTAAGTACTTTATTTTAGTTGTTGGGTAGACAAGTAGGGGCCCTGTGCTCATTTTTTGTCTGTGAATAATGTCTTCAAAAACACCAGCATTGAAATCCATGATACAGGACTTTGGTATAAAAAGATTCAGCCATGGATGGGGAGCATCCCATAACCCTTTCGATTTTAGGGTTATTTCCCCTTGTCGAACTCTATTGAGGAAATCAACATAGGTTTGGTCTTTCATGAAAGCGAAACCAGGAATGTAGTTCAATCCCTCCTGTAGCATCTCAACTTCCTGCAAGAACAAGAAAGAAAAAAATAAAAACGATTTAGTCCTATAATTGATCGATTAGTGTCCAGTATTAAGAAACAAGTGTAAACGCGTACTTTATCAACTGAGTTGATGGTCTCATCATCGTAATACTTGGCCAAGTCTAAGCAATACACGATGCCATGTTTCTTCAACAGATAACTAATTTGGGATTCATGGGCAGGTGAGAAAAAGGAAGATCTCCAGTTATTTGCAGGAGTGTAGTCCATCATGACAGAGCCCTCCAAATATTCTAGACCCTTGATTGAGATGAGATGTTCTTGATCTCTTGTGAAGATTGAGAAATCACTGTATAGCATTCTCACCCATTTCACCTAACACAAATTAGCAATACTACAAACTTGAGCACAGTATATAGGAGGAGATTAACAATATGGCACATAAATTCAATTGCTTGATGCTATTCGGAAAAGAAAAAATTAACATATATGATTATACTGGTTTTTTAACAAAGGTCGTTCTTTTTTTTTTACAGTGGAGTTAACCATCTTGTCGCAAAAGTCGAATTCATTTTTGTGTAGGTCGTATTTACATCTTCAACATGCTCTTCGTGTACAAGTCAAACTTTTTATTTCATAAAAGGCCTAACATGTAAACAATTTTTATTAGATTTGAATTAGGAACTTTACATGCACCGGCACCATATTAATTAAGTGGAATTGCAAATAACATAAACTGACAAACTAGGTTGGTTTGTATAGTACCCTGCCATAGGATTCAATATTTCAGTGTGGACTGACACAAATATCTCATGCCACACAGACCTATGAACTTACAGTAAACTTTTTTCGATTGTGACGAAGTATTAACCTCATTATACTCACTCTTTTTGGTGCTTTTGCTAGGAGAATTCTTGCCCTAGTTATGATACCAAACTGCCCCAGACCTCCTAGAACTGCATAAAATAATTCTGAATTCTTGTCTCTGGAGCAAGTCATGAAGTCCCCTTTACCTAAACCAAACAAATGTCAAAAAGTCATATCATAATAAAGTGACCATATCCATGTAAAACTTGCATATACCCGCAGAGGTGCTGTTTCAAGATTTTGTCATTCACATAAAATATACATATATAGCGTGTTCGTATTGAACACGTGTCGAATATTGACATTACTCGTACACTCTATCATGATTATTTTTCTTTTTTATTAGAAATATTATATATTTTTAATTCAAAGTTATTAGTAAATAACAAATATGTACACATATTTAAAAGATTTCAACAAGAAAAATAATAACAAGTATAAAACTAAATTTTAACTATATAAATGAAGAATTTGAAAGAATTTAATTAACGTATCGACGATGTGTCACGTCAATACTTTTTTTAAAAATCGTGTCATTGTATGCTACACGTATCTTGTCGAACGCACGTGCCCAATGTCAGTGCGTCACAGATATACATATATAGTCATGAATGTCAATATGTCATTAGCTATGGATACTTATGTACCTAATACATGCAGGTATATATTCCTTTGACAAATTTCTGATCAAGTGAATCCTACCTAGAAGATCTTCCAAGTGCCTAGAAATCACAATCCAATTTTGAATACTATTCTACCATCTAGGTGATGTAGGGATGCATCCACTTGTTCCAAAAGCTATAGCTGATACGAGAAGTGAAACCAAAACCTATATTACTCAGGATGACGACTTGGGAATCCACCTCATGCACTATGTATTTGGACTTTACATCGAAAATTCCGTTATGAAATAGGCCCCCTACCCTTGTATTCAATTCAGGCTTCACATCAGTAGTAAGAATATATATATATATATATATATATATATAAAAGAAACTAAAATGCACCTGTGATAACATCCATTTCAAGAACATTGCTAATCTGAGGACCGTAGAGGAAGGTTTGCCCACTGATTCCAGCATTAGAAAGCGTACCCCCAACAGTTAGGTATAAATAGTCAGTCCATGAAACAGGTGCAAGGCCGTGTTGTAGGGTGGCATTCAATACATCAATCCACAGCTGTTCACCACCAACATCTGCATAATTTCCTGATGTAGAAACCTTAATTCCATTCCCATTTTTATTGTGTTTCTTTAAAGAAAGCATATTCACCACGACCCCATTATGTGCCGTGGCCTGTCCTCTAGTAGAATGTCCATGGCCCCGTGCCGCCACGTTAAATGGGAGGGGACATTCGTTAGAAAATTTGATAAGCTCAATGATATCATCAATGGATGTAGGAAAAAGAACTGCTGAAGGAATTTCTTTAACAATGTTTCCATAGTCGGACGAGGAGAGTCCAATGGCTTCAAGATCATAGCGAAGCTTAGCCCCCACACCAAGGGAGTCGATTTCAGAAGCAAGCTGTGAATTGTTTGATAGCCTTAACTTCCCTATATTGGACATTAAACGACCTACGGTGAAGAAGATATTAAAATGTGCAGGAATTAGACAAGGATTAGCCATTTTTAGAGAGAGAATGAAGATTGAAATTTAAGAAAGATATATNGACCTACGGTGAAGAAGATATTAAAATGTGCAGGAATTAGACAAGGATTAGCCATTTTTAGAGAGAGAATGAAGATTGAAATTTAAGAAAGATATATATATGACTGACTGATATAATCTTATGAATGAAGGTGCCATATATAGAGAGAGAAATTTGCATGAAACTGTGGATTTGTGAATTTTCGAGTTGTACTAGCTATCACTGTAGCAAACAAGAAATCTTGACATATTGCACAACTACTAATTATCAAAGATACGAATTAAATGGAAGATTTCTTATACTTTTCTTTTTGTCCAAACTTCATGACTTTATCGTGCTTGTAATAAAATCTTGTTTTTATCCTATATTCAATATACAAGTAAGATCGTTTTCAAAAAAATTCATTAAATACAATATATTTATACTTTAGAGAGTCAATGTTTAAAAATAAACTCTATAATAAACTTTCTATTTTAATTTATTAAAATAGAGAGTAAGTTTGACACCAAATTTAAAGAGAAAAGTGACTCTATTCTTAATTTACAACAATTGCATTTAATAAGATACAAATTTTCAATCCTCTATTTTTTGAATTGATTGACCATTCACATAGAGCCATTTTGAGGTCCCCTTTGAAATGAGACATGGAAGGAAGTCACTACAAAAAAAGTTCCGGAAGTTACGAAGGAAGTTTGGAGCTCATATTGGTCATGAGTTGAGAACGGAAAAGCAGGTAACCATGACTTCAAGGCATATGGTGAAGAGCACTTGGACTTTGGCAATAATGTTAATCAATTCCATCATGTACTAAGTTTTACCAACTCCAGCTCTTCCAAATAGTTCGATTCCCCCCACCCACACGGTGATAAGGGACTAAAAGAACACATTAACTCTTGTTTTAAAAGAAATATATGTTAAATAACATATTGGGAGAGATCAATAAATATGTTTTGAAAAAAACGAAATGAAGAGCCAAAAAGAAAAGCATTATTGGAGTGTATAAAAATTTTTACTCTCTAAATTTAAATATGATCTCTATTATGTATAAGATGCTCTAAAGAACTTCTTGAAGATGCTCTATGACAACCTTAAAAATATGATAATCGATAAAGAAATGACTAAAATCCCATTTTCTTAAACGATGAGTATGTAGTGCATCTGCACCAAATTTATGTCCAGATTATCACTTTTTTAGGTTATTTACGTGATTTACTTTTTGCACTTTTTCTATGTACACGATTATCTTATGTGTATGTGTATACACTTCCTATAATTCTTGTGGGCCTTTAGAGTTTTGGTTTCAGATTTGACAACTCAATCATAAAGACTAATCAACATTTAAAAGGTGGTCATACACGTATTATATATAGGTAGAAATAGGGTATTCATTTTGTTTCTTCTCCCATTTAGAATACGAAAATTATAATAATTACTTGCATGTAAAAGAATCTTTGAAAATAACCATTTGGGGAATGGTTTTTGAGGGGTGAATTTTCACAGAAATATAGGAGAAATGAAGGGGAAACATCACCAAAGATTTTCTTCTTAATTCTAAGATTTGGTTTGTAGGTGTAACAGGCAACGTAGGAGTCTGAAAAGTCAATTTCTAAATATAATTACCAAGTCCATGTCCCATTAAATCGCATTTGAGTGCTCAATTTTGTCAAATGTGAAATTTGGGATGTGTTACATGGATTTTGGAAGAGATTAGAATCCAAAATGACAAAGTGTTCATGAATCTTTGATAACGACAATAGAAATGTTTACTTTATAAATTTGAAGCTTAATAGTCTAGCTACCTCCAAATCGATTTGATCAATCAATTATTGGAGTTTTTAAGTGGTTCGAAGACACGTGAGCGAATTGCCTTTAAATTTCAAAAACAATGACGGCAATATTTACTACTTTGTATATACCTTCGATTTCAAGATTACTTGCAGAATGATTTGAGAGCCTCTGTGGTGATCTTTATTGAAACTCCACAAACGCTAAATGTACATACCTTGCAGTAATTTTGTTTTTTCACAAGGTTCAACAAGGTTCCCATCATCTCATGTGTCAAACTTAAATCAGTTTGTCCACACATGGATAAAGCACTTGTCATGCAAGCATAGTAGCAATGTATTTGTTATATCATATCTATCTTGTATATCATAGTAATTACTTCATCATTAGGGTTTCAATGCTAAATATATATCAGTGTTCTAAAAAATATAAAATGTGGGAGGTAGAGTTCGGCCTAGGCGAGATTAGGCGAAAACTAGGTGTTAAAAAGCATAAAAAAGTGTTTTCTTATTTAATATTATTTTAAATTTTTAATCATTCTAAAAATTATTTAATAATTAAAGGGAAAAAGCATAAAAAGCGTTGAAATGTGTAAAAAAAAGGTTAAAAAGCATTAAAAAAGAGCGCGCGGTAGGCACGCTTAGGCGTGAAAAAATGAAAAAGAGCAAAAAAGCATGAAATAAGGCATTTTGCTCCCGCTTTGCGCTTAGGAGGCGCCTAGGCTTTAGAACATTGAATTATACATAAATGTTTATCGATTAGCTCGATAACAAAGTGTGTGATTATGTTAACACTAGAACATAAGCACATCAAAAATACATTCTTCGCTTCGTAGAGAAATAAATGTTGGCATGTTACCATTGTGAAATGGAACATATTCAACTCATATCTTTGACAATTGACATAGGAGATCACAGGATCAACAGCATATATACTGTTGGATTCTAGTCCCTACATGAATAACATGCATATCTGGCAACAGAATTTGGTATTTTGTGTGCAACACGAGTAATAATTCTTGAATCATCAAGAAACTATTTGTCCCAAACATTTTATATGTGTAAACAATATTTTTGATGGTTCAAATCAGTGGTCCAAAACTAACTGTTAATTCTCTCTCTCTCTCTCTCTCTCTCTCTCTCTCTCTCTCTCTCTCTCTCTCTCTCTGTGTATAGACATTATTGACTGGGCTTGGTTTGAAGAAACTTCATGAAAACAACTAAGCATGACTTGGCACGTGTAACAGTCATAGTTAGGTTTCTATCAGACAATTTTGGATCAAATTTGATGCTTCCGCAATTCTACTTGTCGGAACGTACCGAGAAAATCTCATAAATTATAAATTAAAAGAAATGTATATGGCCCATAAAGAATGATTTCCCTTTCTCTTTTTCAACAGCTTTCCTTTGGAACCCACAATTCCAAGAATCAATGATGTAAATATTACACAACTCTTTCTCTGACAGCTTTCGGATTGAATTCGAAGTCCTGTACAAGATTTGATTTAGCTTTTGTATAAGATCCAAGAAAGGTAACTAGACAGTGTATTTATCAATTTTGATCAATTGTTATCTTAATTTAGTTCTAGTTTGGTAGCTAGTGATGTTTCGGGTGGTTGTAATTACCGCTTTTATTAGTTGCTTAGCCCCTATTTGGTTTTGCTAGAAGGTTTTGCTAGAGTTGGCACCCCCTGTTTTTCCAAGGCCCACTTCCGTGGACGAATAGCAAAACCCTTTGTTTAAAAATTGATTTTTAGTAGATTTTGATAAAAATTAACTGTATGATTTAAAAGTTGATAAAAATATGGATCCAATAAAATGTGTGGTTGAAAATGAGTTTTGAAAAATAAGGGCTATATGGGGGCTTAATTTTGTTTGGTTTTGTTATTTTCGAGTCCGATCTTCGAACCGATGGTTTCTTGGACTCTTCTAATACTTACATTTTCATGTTTAAATAAAATATTGAGACTGATAGTGTGCACCTGTGCAGTCTGATTATTAGCTACATAAATAAATAAAAATCAAAATTTTATCAAATATTGATAAGATATCTATGAGATAAATGTAGTACAATATAAGGATGTTAAGATGGATATACTAATTAATAAAGTTAAAAATGAAAATGAACGGAACGATGAATGACTTAATAGTTAGAAAAGTGTGTTTTACTAAACCTAAAGGGGCTCCCATTTTTAAGAGTGCTGCAATCTTGATAAAACATGTCAAGAAAGCGAGACATACAGCCTGTGATAGCTGTTGGCCCCATTTTTCGTAAGGTTGAGTGGACAACGGATGCAAGGTCCACTCGTGTTCACTCAAGCAAACTAGTATAAAGTAAGCAAGAGAGAAGGTCGAGTGTGATTTTAAGTATAAAGAGTTGCATAAGATTCAAATGTTACAAGAGTTGCTATTTATAGAGTTATGGCTGAAGTGGTAGCCGTTGGATAAAAATCACGTCGCCTCATCTTCCAGGTCGAAGCCTCACATCACCTAGTCTACTACATATTTAATGCATTGACAATGGATTGGCCACCCTACATCCTAGCTGACAATCTTGACATTTATTATTACAAACGTTACATCAATCATTCCTAAAGATTGTCTGCAGGTCCTCAGAAAGCCAACGAGGGCTTCTGCCAAAGGGAGCTTCAGATTGAAGGTCTTCGATGTGAATAGCTTCGAAACATGGAGCTTCAACTTCTTGTTTGACTTCTTTACTTTGACCGATTGGGGTCTTTGTTGACTTGTCAGCTTTGACTCATATCTCCAAGTGGAGCCTCGATGGCGAGGCATAACAATAGCTGCAACATATGTAGTTACTTTAGAATTTTGCGCCGAAAATAAATTTTCGGAGACATCATTTGTCCTGAATATTGATTGCATACAGATTTTTGTATAAATATATACATGGAATCTATATCGATTACATATATGCTAAGGAACTGGATCGTGAAGAACTGATATTGATATTGACATAACTTATGTGTACCAAATATATTGAATTTCGTGTATCAAATATGAAAGAATCCGATAGACAAATAGCCGTGCAAAAAGAATATGATCAAGTGGTGGTGGAGGGCAGTATGATTAGATACTGTAAATCTTTACAAGGGCCATGAGGGGTAGCCCACAAGATCCGAGAAAAAGGTCATCACTCCCATCATCAAATCTAATGCAAAGGATCTGCTCATGGAAAGAAATCAGGACCATACAAAAATTTTAAGAAAGGAAGGATGAAGTACAGTTAATCAGAGACAGCAAAATTTACGTGTATTGTGCTTTCAGAATGTAATTACTTGTTCAAAATAGTGGCAAGAATCTGTGGGATTTTTTTTTGTTGAAAATGGAAGCGGATTTATACGACTTATGATGACAGTCTTGTGCAACTTGTGAGGAATACAGATGCAGTGCAATAAAAAGACAAAGTATATATTTATTATGCAGACATATGGAGGATTGGTTTGCATGATGTGGGGTGGGGTTCTCAGCCGCTAGAAGTCTAGAAGCAATTTTATCTTACACTTGAAGTAATACATAATTATGGGCATATAAAAGTTATTCTAATCATGCGATGGGGCATCTATTAGTGGAGGATATGGACGCAATAGCTAGTAGGGATGGGCTTTTCTTTGCCAAGGATTATGACTTTCAACTTGAGGTGAGTGTGATTCGCTTCGAGTGGTACAGAGTCGGTTAAAAAAAATATGAGAGTAGAAAAGAAAGAGGGAAACCCAAAATAAAGAATAGCTTCGAGAATGTGATCAAAAGCTATCCTAAAACGACATTTTCTCCCTCTCAAATTTTGAGATGTCATGTGGGGAACAGTGACAAAGATTTAGATGTTTAAACAAGCCTTTGGGGGTAAATCAATAAGCAAAAAATGAAGAACCTAATAAGAACAAAGAATACTTTTTAATTCCTGAAATAGTTTTGAAAGTTTGGATCTTATATATAAGCTGTTTATGCTACATATCTATAAAATTCATTACATAAAAATCTATATATAGGGGTGTCAAAACATCCCATGCACGAACTAACATAACTTGAGGTAAAAAACCACATTCGTTCAGTCAAAAAATTGAAACTGTTTATAGCGCAACGGTCACTACCTCACAGCTGCGCATTAAAGACACTACCAGACGAAAAATTTCTAGTGCTGAGCTCATGGGCGTAGCACTTAACCTCATGGCCAAAGCAGAAAGCCTTTTGCATTCTTGCCTGTATTCTGTCTAATTTGCTTTTAATTGTTCGTTTTTATCTGTTCTTTTACAACCTTAAA
>CAIGRR010338487.1:0-11699 GCA_903798365.1 Fraxinus sp. 1973-6204 | reverse complement strand
CGGTCGGTTTCTCCTTCTTTGGGCGTGGAGTTTTGTTTTTGGCTTCTACCGAACTTGCTCTGTCTCTCGCTGTGGTCGGTGGTGGGTCGTTGACGGTGAGGTTGGCCGGTTGAGGTTGTCTTCACCTTTCTCTTTCTCTAGCCGGAGGAGGTGAAGGTTTTTAGAGATTAAAATGATTTCCCCATTTTTTTCCTTGTAATAGCTCGGTTTGGTAGTAATATTATTGGTGTTGACCGAACTCTCTCTCTCTGTGGCAGATGGTGGGTGATTCACAGTGAGGTTGGCTGGTGGAGTTGTCTTCGCCTTTCTCTCTCTTTCTCTGGCCAGAGGAGGTGAAAGGTTTTGGAGATGAAAATGATTTCCTCCCTTTTTTTTTTTCCTTCTTTTGACAATTGGACAATTTGGACAATTTTCATGTGTAGTCAAATCCCAATCAATGCAAAACATGGAAGGTATTTAATTTATGCATAGGGATAAAAATGTCCAATTTTGACATTCTTGCAATTTCTTAAAAAATGTGACATTTTGGTACATACATGATGGCAAAATGACATTTGGTGTAATTTCCTCTTTATAAAATANAAATCCCAATCAATGCAAAACATGGAAGGTATTTAATTTATGCATAGGGGTAAAAATGTCCAATTTTGACATTCTTGCAACTTCTTAAAAAATGTGACATTTTGGTACATACATGATGGCAAAATGACATTTGGTGTAATTTCCTCTACTTCTAAATATATTTGAAATTCTCTAAATTTTTCATTTGGACATATCTTGGGTATTTAGATCGGGATCTGTGGGAGAGTGTTGTCATCCTTATTTATTTAAAAATAAAAAATTTCTGCCACTTTAGTAAAATTAAGGCTACTACCATATTGCAGTATATCTTGAAAGTGTCGTGCTTCATTTTTGTTATGGTTATAAGCTACAATAATCATGCATGGTGATATCAAATTGCTTGGCGGACTATTTTGTTGACATTCTCTGAATTGATAGATATCTAAGATGGATGATGCTTGAGTGAATCTGCAATGATGCACTTGCTAAGAAACAAATCGTTTAGATATTATATAAAGATATACAGACTATCAATTAGACTACCTGAAGTTGGATGCTTGAAAATTAATAGACACTCATCACTACCTGAAGTTTTCGTCGTTCTACCCAGTTGTTTGGTCTTGTAGCTCATGATCTATTTGGCAAAGCAAATATATTAATCTTTTCATTTTCTTGGCCCATGAAAACAGCAATGATCAAATAACATAAAAGTACTCATTCAGCAGATGCTGTAATATCTCATTTCTCTGTATGTGTGTTCATCTTTTTTATTATTATTATTATTATTTTTTCCCGCCTGGGCCTGGAATTATGTATTTGATTACCATCAACCAATGAGAAGAAAACATGCATTATTCTTTTCATTTTGCAGGAGGAAACTTCAACAATGAGAAAAGAAATCCAGGATCTTAGAACAACTGCAAGAATCTTCCAGCTTAGCAAGTGTACAGCTTGCACTTTCACCCTTGACCTTCCTGCTGTCCACTTTATGTGTATGCATTCATTCCATCAGCGATGCCTTGGTGATAATGATAAAGAATGCCCCGAGTGCGCTCCTGAGTACAGGGATGTTCTAGAAATGAAGAAGAACTTGGAGCAGAATTCTAAAAACCAAGATCAATTCTTCCGGCAAGCAAGAACTTCAAAGAATGGATTTTCTGTGATTGCTGAGTATTTTGGCAAAGGGATCATCAGCAAAACAAGCAATGGACCTGCGGAAGCTCTAAATTCAAGTAGCGAATTCTGAGAAATTTTCACCATGGGTAACAAAAGGTAACAATGAGCTGTGAATAATCAGTAACCCGCATACAGTAGAAATAATTTGTTGTGAGGGTGACAAATCTAATAGAACATCCAGGAAATACCCATGTTGTATCTTTATAATTGTAGTTAGCTGGTCTTTTCCAACAAATATGTTACTTGGGTCTCCTTGAAAGCAAACTTAAGCACATGGGTCAGTACAATTTTCAAGATTTTTCTTTAAGAAAAAAGGCTGTGCTTCATTTGGTTCAACTCGTTTGTGGTTTTATTCTGTGCCAGTTAATGTTGCAATTTATCATGAGCTTCCAAATCGTCGTTTTGCGGCGTCTTATCATGTATTAAAGTAAATTCTGGTTAAGGTAGACAAATGCTAACTTGTGTATCGTTGGATCTATCCAAGTTACGTTTATGTATTATATGATTTATTCCTACGAAAGAAATAGAAAAATGTTGTTTATTGAGCTGTCCATTTCAATATTTCGTATGTTCATACATACTCTTAACAGCCAGGCACAACCTTTGTATATGCAGCATACTTAATTAATTCAATCTACTCCTAAAATACACATCATAGTTCGTCATCATTTATAGTCACTTTCTCTAAGAATCCCCTGCAACCAGCAGTCAGTCAATGGAGGGATACATCATACATGCCTGGATTCTTATTGTTAGGCCCCTGTACTTTTGGGTCAACATTAATTCTCGAGAGTCAGATTTTTAGTAGATTTTGATAAAAATCGATGAAATATGTAGTAAAAAAGTTGACAAAAGATGTGAATTTTATAAAATATGTATCACACGTCAACGATTTTTTTTATCAAAATATAACTAAAATTTGATTTTTATCATAAGCAAACACGAACACAATGTGATGTAACATTCATCAAGTGGATTGAGCGCCATTATTTCATATACTAGTAAAAAATGTCATCTATATCAGGACTGAGCATATTCAAGAAAGACACACGTAGTTGCTTTTGGGACAAGTTAGCAAGTATAAAAAACATATAATGAAATCGGTCAAAAACATGAACTTATGCACATTTAGTAATTGAATCGATGATATTTGGTCCACTTAAAAAAATCACATTAGATTATAGTTAATTTTATTAATTGAGGCCATCACTATCAATTCAAATGTTAAGCAAAATCTATAAAGTCAACAGAATTATCAATTTTCAATTCAACAACATCAACACCGTCCTTTACGGCCTGAACCGCATCAAATGTTACATCGAGACTAAGATTATGATAATCGATTTGCTGAAGCCGTTACAAATTTTAGTGACTAGAAAAAAATTAATGACCAACTTGAAATTTTGCACAAAATGTATCGACTAAAATTAATGACCAACTTGAAATTTTGCACAAAATGTATCGACTATTGGTGGAAACATGTCACGTAAAAGTGGGCCCATCAGTATGGAAATGGACTAATAATTCAGCACAAAGTAAAATGGTCCCATTTCCATTTGATTTGACCACAGAAAATTCAAAAGCAAATTGTCACTTTGGTTCAGTTTAGTAGGCCAAAGGACACCTCTCTCGAACCCCACTCCCACCCGATCCACCTCTTTCTGTGAAGCACAAATCAAATGTAGAAAATTAGAATTCTTCAGTGGTCGCATGGTAATTAAGAAAGTTGTTTATGTGGAGTTTTAGAAAATGATTATGATCTGAAAGGCAAGTTGATTGTATAATTTAACTTCATTTCTTGAGAAAAGGGGTTTTCCCCGAGATGAGCAAAGATAAAGAGAAGCCGCCAGAGCCTCTTGATTTCTTCATTTGGACTGTTGAGGTAATTAATTAATTAAATTTCTTCAATTTTCCTCAAATAAATGGTATAATTTGGTAAATTGACTTTTACTTCATGAATTGGTGCTATTTGGTTTGTACAGAAAAATTGTGAAAATACATGAGG
Source organism: Fraxinus sp. 1973-6204 (assembly GCA_903798365.1). Classification (NCBI taxonomy): domain Eukaryota; kingdom Viridiplantae; phylum Streptophyta; class Magnoliopsida; order Lamiales; family Oleaceae; genus Fraxinus; species Fraxinus sp. 1973-6204. Next base: position 7,957 of record CAIGRR010338487.1, on the reverse strand, counting down.
CACTATACTTTTTCACAGAGAAGTTAAATTCCTTAGACTTCTACTTCTATTGGATGTAGAAATTGTCTTTTATAGTATATTATGGAATATGACTGCCAAACTGTGCATCTATTCTCATAATTTTTACTGCTGTTTGTAGCCCTAGTGTAGATTATGTGCCAGTTTTGAAATTCAGGTGTTATCCAGGGAGTGGATGTAACTCCCATTATTGTTTGGAGTAATATGTTGCAATGGACAGGTATTTTATGAAATTTTTATTTCTTCCCTGGAATTTCCCTTTTTTGGTTGAAGGAATGCCTATTCAACCGGGCAATTTGTGTAGAATCTCCAGTCCACCTATGTTTGGCTCATTTTTATAAACGGTTTATAAACACTCCAACATATGCTTGGTGAAAGTTTGATTTACTCCTTCGCTGAATTTGCAAGTGCATGAACTGCAACAAGTAATATACTGATTAGTGAAATATAAATCCAACAGGGACCATGCTATTAAGTAACGAAATTAAGAATTCTAGCTTTATTTCTCTAATCCACGTCGTGCCTGGGACAATCTTGATTTTTAAATTTCATCTGATGAATAAAAATGTTAGGACTCGCGATTTCACCTTACTATTAATTGATTTCACCTTATCTGAATAAGTATTAACTAAATGCATTAAATCACCTAAGAATTCAATTAAGGATCACAATAATAGTAAAATTGTATGTTTACCTTCTACCAAATTACTGAATTTTACTACATGGTACTCACTTCTCGGCTCGTTACCATTCATAGCTTGATGAGTTATTGATCAAGTAATTCACGCATAAGAATATAAGTAAAATCATACATAGATCAATTAATGATGTAAAACTTGCATCAGGCAGTAATATGTGATTGACGTGGTTTTTGGAACATACCAAAATTGGTGTTTTGATCTATATCATTGATCTAGTAGATGTGTTCTTTTCAGGTGGAATCCATATTTTGGCATCTATAATGCATATGAATCTTGTAGGTTTAACCTTAGGAAATGCCTTTTCTTTTGATAGTCATGACAATTTTCATGGTGTTAATGGCAATGGTCAAATGTCTTCAGTGAATTAGTCACGACCGTTGAGATGGATGATGTCACTCTGGTTATAGAAGTAATTTTGTCACTGTTCATCTACTGTCATAATAAATTTTTTAGTGTGCTATGTCATCGTTTTATGAGATTAGCCATTGCAGTGGTTGCTGTTGTGGGCCCACCAGTACCAAATTAACTATTTCCATTCCGTGTTTTTCCCTTACTGTAATAGTGTACTTTTGACATGGCCACAGGGATTTGAGGGTAGAGGGCTGGGTGCAGAAAGAATGAAAGACCTGCCCCTTAGACACCCACCAACTAATAGGAGAATCCCCAAGAATAGGGAGTACTAATTGTAGAATCATTTGAATTCACGAGTGTTGAGTGGTGATAAACGAGTGAAAGCATCTCTACTCATCTAGGCTCTATCGCACTCTATAAAGCAGGTTTCGGTTGTTTATGCAGTGTATTTGAAGCTTAAGGAAAAGGCAAAGTTAAGGAAGGGTAAACTTCGGGATTTGAATAATCTCCGAGTGTAGTCAATAATTATTTAGGTGTTATCATTAGTCTTTTTCTTTTGATATACTAAGGAATTGTGATGGTGTTTTTTAAGGAGTAAAAGCTCAATTCTTTGAGTTTCTTAAGGGCGTCTAGGTAAAGTTGGACTGCGGGAAATTTGTTGGAGCTGTGCAGTATACAATTATTTGAAGTTTATAAATGCTTGAGTTCTTGCCCGGTATAATAAAGTATTCAATTTCAAGCAACTTTCTCGGTCTTTTGAAGCCTAAAGATGCGTTTAATTGCGAGCATGAAATTTGTATGTAAAGAAAATAAATTCTAGACAATTCAATTACTTATAAATTATTTGTATGAGAATTATTAATTAAATATGTTTGATTGATTTAGTTTTCAACCTAAAAAATATTATACTTGTTCTTTTTTTAATTGGTGGATAAATGAGAGAGATGTGATAGATGTGAAAGACTCACAGGCAAAGAGAAAGTGAATTATTTGGAAAATAAAAATCACTTTTCCCTAAAAAAATGTTTTCCTTGATTTTGAGGAAAATGTGGTCACATGACCAAAAGTTGAAAAATATTTTCCGTGAAGAAAATTGTCAATCAAACACCCCAAAAGTAGGAATTTGGGTGGAAAAATGAAGCCAATCAAACACATTTTAATTGATTCGGTTGAAGGCAGACTGATCTCTTTGATGACTAGCTTTTCTTCTTCTTTTTCTTTTTCTTTTTCTTCTACTTCTCTTTTCTTTATTTACCATCCAGCAAGTAATTATTTGGTGCCTAACAAACCTAATTCTTCTTACAATCAGAGACTCAAACATGAGAAATTTCATCAACCTCAAAGGTGTATTAACAGTCCCATTTGCATCTTAAATAGTGGATGATTGACTAGAATACTCGCACAAAATCCTTCGATAACACGGATTTCTATTTGTTTTTATCATGCTCCAAACTGTAACCGATTTCTTGCCCATCTCAAATCCCTTTCAAAATAATAACTGAAAAAAAAAAAGATCTGCTTTTGATTTTCTTTAGGTGTTCATAATCGACTTTGTTGCTAAAAATTATCAAGATTGCCATAGTTGTTCCCCTCGGTGTAGTACTGTCTGAAGTCTTTTCTAGGAAACATACTAGCATTTTGACTTTCATTATTTTAGTTTTTTCCTGATAAATAAGACGGAGGGATGAAAAAGCTGAACCGGTAACGCACTTAAAACGTCACTTTTAAAAATTGATGTCAAAAGCATGCATGGGCCTCTATATTATTGGAGGGAACCTAAGGATACGAAATAGGAAACTTTAGTTGAAAATGGAATTTGCGAAATTACCAACTTTTTGAATTTTTTTTTCCCTAGGATGTTGGCTTGTGGCTGGAAGAGATCAATCTTGGTGGCTATTGCCAAATTTTCAAAGAAAATGGGATTAATGGGGAGTATTTAGAAGGGATGTCCATGTTTACAACTGAGCAGATACTGCGGTTCATAAGGAAGTGCCACATGAAATGGGGGGATTTCATAACCTTGTGCAAGGAGCTTAGGCGAATAAAAGGTCTCTCTTTCTCTCACATTCTGATTTTGTACAGTCACTTGTTTAAATGGACTCTGACATGAACAATTATACAGTTTAACCTGGATTCTTTTATTTAAATTCTTTCTTACAATTAAAGAAAAAACAGCAAGTAGAACTTTTGCCATCTTCTCCTAGTTCCTCCACTTGCAGCAGCTGCCACCACCATTAGTAGATTGCCGACCCCAGTACCACCAACCTCCGCCAAAATACTACCCACTTATTATCCATATATTCCATAGGAAACCCAGCTTGTAAGTATTTGAAAACACCTCCAAAAAAGCACTTAATCAGATTTGATATTTGGCAGTTGGGGTTTCTAGGGAGTAGACATAGCTCTAAAGATGGATATTAATTCCTATTTTTATCTCACATTTTCCTTCTTTTTCTGAAGAAATACATTTTTGTTGTTTTTTGGTTTTTTAGTCAATAATTGAATGGGGGTTTGGGAATTTTATGGGGAAAGTGATCCATTTTTGGAGTATATATTTCAACATACTATTTTTTGAACTTTATAACCAAAAAAAAAAAGTTAATGAACCTTGTTGTAGGGCTTGTTTATTTATAGCATAAAATCAGAAGCGGTAATCTGATACCTATTTATAATAATTCTTAAGCTTAAGGGTAAATCTACAGCTTAATTTGAGAAAAGATGTTACTGACATTGTGGGCCTGTTCCATCCATCCATGCTGCCTAACACCTTAATCTTTTAGGAGTTTGATCTCTCTGCTGCTCTTCTTTCATGAGATCTGTTATGAATGTATTATGATTATCAGTATTATAATTACTAAATAGTATTAACAGCATTGCAAACATATATTTGTCTGTTTTCATCATTTTCATTCATTTCTTGGGTCTAACTGTAGAACAAAGTTTAGATTTCTTTATTTCAGCGTGGATTTCATCTGCTACAATTGATCTAGGGAAAATTGCACTGGAGGTCCCTAACCTATGTAATTGTAATGGGTTGGTCCCGATCTAGGTTCTTTGGCAAGAGTCATGGTCATTCTTTCAAGTTTGTAATGTATACCAAGTCCCAGTGAACCCAAACACTTTAAAAGGCACGTGTATCTTTTTGAGGGTTACAATAGGTAAACATTTAGTGTCGATAAAAACATAAAGAAAAAATAGGAGAAAAAGGAACAGAAAAATAACTGAGCTGTCATCATCTTCGTTTCTGCCGACCCCCTCCAGCCCAATGCGCCACACCCCGCCACTCTGTTTCCCCTCCCACAACTGACTTCAAACTGGCCAGCAGGGCTTAAAGCCTTCATCATTCAAAATGTACAATATCCTATTCTCCTTAATTGGAGCTTCTTTTTAGGCCACTATATTGGTGCTTAAAAAATTAGCATAAGCACGAACAAACACGCTTTTAAAATTTTTACGGGTTTGAAAACTTTTTAGGTTGCTCCTAATCCATTAACCATGGAAGGGGAATGATGTGGGGGCAGTGGGGGTTGGGCTCGGGAGGGCTCGGGGGAATAGGTTGACGGTGATAGGGAGGGGGTTGGGAAATGGTGTGAAGTGGGTACTTTCTTTCCATCATTCGTTTTTCTTATTTATTTTTATTTCAATTGAATGTTTGCCTATATTACCCTTTAAAAAATTTGCCTTTCTCATGGTCAACTGAATGGAAAACAGTCAATAGAAAATTAATTTGCTATAAACTTGAAAGGCTGTGGATGACTCTTGTCAACAACTTAGATTGGAGACTACAACTTGCATAGTTTTGGGGACCTCCAGTGCAATTCTTCCAGTGATTTTGGCAGCCTTTTTTTATTTTTCTTTCTGATCTGAAATTGATAATCTTTATTGTTTCTGAACTTGGTAATAGTGGCTTGCTTGAAAGGGGAGCAAAAGATTCACCGGCCATGGTGGGCCCCATCTTGTCTTTCAATAGTATTCGTCAAATCTGAAAAACGTAGCAGGCAGTCCCGGGTTGTTTCATTGAAGCTGGAACCTTGATATAGATACCCAAAGGAAAGTACCGTTTCCTCTGGGGTAAGGAAAAATCATGTTCAGGCTTGTATGTATGTACCATAATTTTTCTTTTACTTTTGTGGAAAAAAGAAAGAAGGAACAAACACATGTTTACATTTTGTCTTGGGTTTTGCCAACAATGTTTGGTTCTTCTTTGGAGAACCATCTATTTTTGTCGGAACCCTTACCAGATGATGTAATTTGCTTCTTTTGCTTGGAATTAGATTTGGAAGAAAAAACTGGAACGAACAACTGTGCAAGTGATTATGTGCATTTATGTTATTCATAATATCACTTAAACGTGTACCTTAGATAAATTTTATGAGCTCCTTTTGCATAAATGTCTTTTCCCTCCCTCGGTGACAATTTTCTGGCAAGGAGAAGGGACTTGTTGGTTATAATAATTGATAGGCCATGTCAGGCTGAAGCATGCAAAGGAGAAGTGAAAGACAAGGAATACGAATTTGTGATTTTGATGGTACCTACTGCTCGTTTCAAGAACCGGTTAAATTTTGTTCCTACTTATACTTTAATTCTATTTTGAGCGACCTGCTTCAGCAAACTGTGTATATGCAGCTCAGATGAATGTTTTTCTTTCGTTGGCTATAAGTTTAAGGCTCGGTTTGGTAAGTAGGATTGGACGAGGGATGAGACAGTTCAGATCTTTGCTTTGTGATTCTGTTGGGTGGACGGATGACATACATTTTTTATCGCTTCATTTTGTTTCCTTTTCTTTCTAGTTACATTGAGCTCTCGATGTGACGCAGCTTATTGATTTTAAAATTAGTTTAGAGTATTATGTAGACAAGTGACTTAGTCTCTTAACGTCGCATCATCCATGTTTTCCTTCTCGTATCAAGTATTATAAAAATTGGGGTGCGCTACATGTACATAATAATTTATATAATGGTTACCAACAGATGATATGGTGAGATTTAATTGGACCAAAATCCCATCAATGAAATAACTTCTCCACTTATATTTAGATATTTCTTAAAATATTGCGTAAATAATTATGCACAAGAAGCATTTTCAATAAAAAAATTCCTTGCTCGCAATGCCAGACAACCCATCTACACATGATAGGAAATGTAACATGGTGGCTATAATCCAACTACTATTAGAATAATGTTACTTATACATAAGGAGTTATACGATGATTTACATACAGATAATGTGTAAAAAAGAGAGTGGAGATTTTTTTTTCATTTGGTTAAAGAAATTTTGACCCAATCATTATATAAACTACTGATGGCCCAATCTTTTCATTGAATAGGTGCTACTTCTAGCTCTTAAGTTATTTGAGACAAATATAGGTAAAATATTAATTTGTTTGATGACAATGGAAGAAGCCGATCCTTTCTAAATTGAAAAACAAACACAACCTTACTTTCACATTCATCACCAGTGATAAACACTAACTAATTTCGAACAATATCATTCTCTCTAGTTGTTGAATCATGGCCAGTCCGGATAGAAATAAAAGATGGTGTAGAACATAAAAATTTAAGAAAACAAGGCTAATTTCATTATGACATCGTGGAACAAGATAGCGAAAGGGTAAGTTCAAGTTGTTTCCTGGCATGCCTATCTTTATTTAAGAGAAATATTCTCCAGTTTCAGACGGAACTAAGCACCTGTTTGAGCCAAATTATTGTAGAATGAGAATGAAAAATATAATCGTTATTGAGGCCCACACAAGAGATATAAAATTTGAATTTAAATGTTGATGTGATGGATAACGGTCATATTTTTCATTTTAATGAGAAAATAATGCGGGTCAAACAAGGCCTGTGTATCTAATAGAATGATCACTCGTGATGAGCCTACCACCCACTGGAAAAGCCCGGTTCTCCACTAGTAGGTAATGGGAAGTGGGCTACTCCCCTTTGCTTAACACCAAAATACTTCCTCACGTCTTTCACTAGTCATGCAAGTTACTCGTTTCTAGGTTGGTGAAGGGACAAGGATAAAGAAGTATTGAAACCAAGAAAAAAAATGAGTTCATTTTTCCTTTACAGATTGGAAAAAAAAAAGGGGAAAGAAAGGGAGGAAGGTACATTTTCTTTCCTCTTGTCGACTGTTCAACATATGCTTTTTTACAGTGAGGAAATGGTCTTCCAAACGTACTTGTGTTCGTTATTTTACCTTCTGTGTGGATATCCTATTACAGGGAATATAGTTTGATTTTCGTAGATTCTTTTCTTTTGCAGGTTCCTACTCTACGGCCAGGAATTAATTTCGTCAAAAGAATGACAAGATGAAAATAATTGTGTAGAGACTTGTTCTACTCTTTTAATTTTTAAGATTTAGCAAATTATTGTACTTTTTTGAAACTAACGGTGACATATTTTATTTTTGTTTGCTATTAATACGCCTCAAACAGGTGCTAAAACTACGACGACGAAGGTGATTAGTAACTATTCATAGATTTTACAGGTTGGTTTCATTGTTGTAGTTTAAGTTTATAACATTATCAAAAAACAATAATAATCAAAGAATTGACCCAAGCAACAAATAAAAAAGGTTAAATAAAATAATATAATCATAAATGTTGTAGAATTATGAGATAATTGCTTATGATTATTTTTTCATATTAGCATACTTAGATAAGTCTTGGTAACTCTAGAAAATGTATTTTGTTCAGATTGTAACTTTCATTGACACCCTATAAATACTTCATCGTCGTAATCAGGGGCGGAGGGGAGGGGGGTCCTGCCCCCCACCCAAAAAAAAAATTAATTTTTTAAATTTAAATTTTTGTATTTACCATTTTGTATTTGAAAAAGCTTTTTATGAATTTCAAAATGTGCATTTTTCTTGGAATACTGAGATTT
>CAIGRR010338403.1:0-12695 GCA_903798365.1 Fraxinus sp. 1973-6204 | reverse complement strand
TTCCACATGATGGACTTTAATGTGACCCAGCTAAAATATTAACTAAGTGTATTTTCTAACGGGGCCAAAGATAAACTAACAAAAGGGAAATTGTAAAAAATCAGGGCTTTAAAGTTTAGAATTCAAAAATCATGGGCTAAACTTAATTTTTCAAAACTCAGGTAATATATAAGAAATTTAACCCTAATTTTTCCCACACTTTCCCCACCTTCCCCTCTCTCTCTCTCTCTCTCTCTCTCTCTCTCTCTCCCCAAGTCCGGCGGCACCCGCCCCCCCTCTCCCCGGATTCGGCCAGCAGCTGCCGGCGGCAATTTGCTATTTTTAATAATGATCCATAAGCAATTCTAACCATGAGATTTCCATAACTTGGGTTGTATGTAGTGATTATAGTATAGCATTATTGGTCAACCATATGACGAACCAGAGTCCAGTCTATAACCCAAGGTCGTCCTTGCTTTTTTCACCGTTTGTCTAAAGGCTGAAATGGAGGTCCACGCACAACAAAGGAATCGATCCTATCCGTGCTACTTTAAATTATGATTTATCAGCAATTCGAATCATTAGATTTCCAAAACTTGGGTTGTATGTAGTGAATATTCTTGCTGCTGCCGCCCAAACTTGGGTTGTACGAACGCTGCCCTCAATTTCTTCTTCATCCTCAAGTTCAATACCATAATCCACGTTTCCAATAGCTATCCGATCATGATCCAAAGTTTTAAGATTCAAAACAAAGATCTGGTGCGAATAGTTGGAAAACTCAACTCTGTGCACATTTAGCTCTAAACCTTTATCAAGCTTTTCTTTGTGCTTCAAATGCTTCGTCGGCAAAGAAATAGCATTGGAATCTTCGCATTTTAAAGAATTCTTGGGAATGTAACTCATTGGAGCTGAAGCATTGCAATATCTGCCATTTGAATAGTTTAAGTCGCTCTTTCTTTTAACCCAATGACTCAGAAATACTTGATATTGTTATTGAATCGTAGTTTTACAAGTGATACTTTAAGAGAAAATCACCATTTTAGGGGAGATCACAAAACCCGAAAGACACCAAACACAACTCGTTTTTACACAAAATGCAAGATACATTACACAAGAAAATAAGCATTTCAAAATAAAAATTGAACAAGTCATGAACAAGTTAAAACAATAAAAAATTAACTAACCTAAGGTTTATGATTTTTTTTTTCTTTTTCATTGGATTTTCTTCAACAAAACTTGATTTTCTCTTCATCCCTTTTGATTCACTTTCTTCAACCCCGATTCGAGTCCATAACTAGTGGTATCGTGTGGGTGTAGCCTTTAATGGGTGGATGAATTGCCTTCTTCTTTGCATGTGTGAAGATGCTTCTTTTTCGTTGGGTGAATCGTGGGTTTTGGGGTGGGGTGGGGTGGGGTGGGGTGGGGTATTGTATTTCTTCGTAATCACTTGGTTTGGGGGGGCTTGTGGAACAATTTTAGGGCGTATTAATTCCTGCTATTGAATGTCAAGTTCATTAATCTAATTTGCTCATTTTTCATGGCAGTGGGCCTAATTTCCTCATTATTCTATTCATGACGCGTACAACTTGGTCAATGAATCATGTAGGTGTTCCCAAGTCCCAACCTACAATTCATCATAATTAAAAATCTGGGATTAATTTTACTTTTAGCTATCAAACTTTCAGTGAAATCTTAATTGAGTCCCTCAAGTTTAATTTATCTCATTTTCAACGCTAGTCAATCTGTTATATTTCTTACTAAATTAAGATTTCATTTTTACGAAACGTTAAAAATGAGATAAATTAAACTTGAGGGACTCAATTAAGATTTATATGTTATATTTCTTACTAAATTAAGATTTCATTTTTACGAAACGTTAAAAATTATCAGCTACATGCATCATGATATATCTTACGCTTCAACGTAAATAAGCCACCCATTTATGTTGTTAAACTAAGATTTGAAAATAAATCACATAAAAATCATTGATAACTCATTTAGCAAAACATACCCGGTGATTATACATTCCAAATGTTATGATTTTGCAAAAATGACATAATTAGGTGAAAATAGACCAGAATTTTCCACGAGGAATTTACTATTCATGAAGCGTAACAGCTGGGTCATATAGGGTGCCCCCAACCTACTATCGATAATTAAAAATTTGGAATTAATTGTACAAACTCTCAGTAAACTTTTAATTGAGTCTCTAAAGTCAATTTATCCCATTTTTAATACTAGTCAATCCGTTGTATTTCTTACTAAAATTAAGATCAGGAAACATTAAAAATTGACAACGGACCACACAATATATCTTACATTTTAAAGTAAATAAGACACCTACTTATGTTGTAAATCTAAAATTTGAAAATAAACCACATAAAAATCATTGATAATTCATGTAGCGAAACATACTCAGAGATAATACATTCCAAGTTTTAAGATTTTGCACCGACATAATTACGTGATATGTTTACAGGATGCCATAAAACTTTCTGTCCCGTTTGAACCTGCAATGAGGAGGAGACTCCCTACCACAAATACCTCAAACCCACCTCAAATCCGTTTCAGTTTTATTACATTTTTATGATTTTCAATTTAATTTGTATCTAAAAATTAAAGAAATAGAATTAAAACTTAGACGGGATGGTAAATTGAGTTATTTTAATCTCATCCCAATCTCATCTAGCCTCTCGAGATTTTTTGAAAAAGCAACGATGGGGATTGCAGTCCAATCCAATCTCGATCCATTGCCACATATATATATATATATATAGTTATTTATTTTAGTACTACTATTTTATCGAGTAAATAACATTGAAAGTAAATTGACTTTTCATGATCTGATTGCGATGAACTAAAGTTTGATGACCAATTGAGATTTCCCTAAAGCATACAGTGACCAAAAATGAAATTAAAGTCTCGGTGTCCTCCCCAAGTCCAACCTACTCCCATTTTTCTGTTATCATTTTCTTTCTTGTTATCACATTCTAGAATTTGTACGTAGGCGATGACGACAATCTAAACGGCCGGCAACTGTTTCGTTCATTTCCAAAATTTAAATTCGACCCTCCAACCCACTCCCATTTTTCTGTTTTTCTCATTTTATTTCTTGTTATCACATTCAAGAATTTAAATTCGACCCTCCATCCCACTCCCATTTTTCTGTTTTTCTCTATCATTTTCTTTCTTGTTATCACATTCAAGAATTTGGGCTCCATTAAACTTTTCGTAACCGTACGCCTAGAAATTCTTGGTTGTTGTCACTTAGCCCCAGGTAGCATATCTGGAAGGTAATGTTTGTTTCACTAAATCTTTGTGTTTTTAAGCACTGTTATATGTTATTTGACCGACTCTTTATTCTTACTAGTATTATTATTCACTATTGTCATTCTAAATTATTGAAATCTTTGCTTTTGTGGGTTCGTTTGTTTCAAATAGGATCCGGAACCAGTGGCGTGAAGTACTTAAAATGAGTTGGAAGGATAGGATATCTTTTTTTCGTGCTCCGAATTTCGGGCAAATGTTAGAGGTTTGTAAGAGATTTTGTTTCTTTATTCTTTTTCAATTTTTTTAGATGTTATCTAATAATGTAAGATTTATGCTTTTCAAGAAATTGCTTACGTTAAGAAGTAATTAATGGTTCAACTTTATTAAGATACTTATTTTTTTAAGTTGTGGATCATATTATATAAAGACTAAAAGTAGCTTGCTTGGATTAGTGTTATGCAGTTTAAATGCTTAATTTCTTTGGCCCCATCGGTTTATTACTCAATGATAGAGACGAATTATTCTAAATACCAGCCTTGTTGATTTGTTCAATTCTGCAACTAGTTAATTTGTTCAAAAGTTCTAGTGGTGTTTTTGGAAAAAGTATTGCCGTGTACCACTTGTGTTGATCAGAACAATGAACCGAAGAGGTTATACTATGAGTCGATTTGGTATTAGCTCCATATTAAGATTTGTCCATTACGAGTCGGATTTTGGATGGTGAATTTTTGTTTATATTAAAATTGAGATAAATTTAATACATGTAAGTTTTTGAACCGTATCTCTGTATATGGAACATCATGCTTTAATTGATAATTTCTGGTTCTAAGTCAAGAATGATCTGATTTTCAACTTTTTTTCTCAGTTTTAGTCATTTCTAATGCTTGTAACTATGCTGTTTATGATATAAACCGAGTTTCTTGATGATGCTTCATTAGATTATGATTACTGATGATACTGTCTAAACTCTTTATCTTTTTGTGTTGTTTTACTTTGCTTTTTGCAAGACAGCTAGGTATGTTACCCTGTTAATCATGCAAGATATGTATAACAGAAAAATATTAACTGACATCGAACTAAAGATTATACAGCAATTTCCCAATAAAAGTGCCTTTCGTAATTGAATTTGTCGATTACAATGGATATTCTATTGCATTATAAACTTCAATATACAATTTAAATAATGCTGATTCATTCCATTTCCATTTTCCAACATATAGGGCAGAGCAAACGAGGTTGAGCTTGGATGTCAACATACTGTTAAGTCACACGGGGCAACAGTTGCAAGGACTCACAAGCATGACTGGATTATATTGCTGCTTCTTGCTGTAATAGAGGTCATTCTAAATATCATTCATCCTTTCTATCGTTTCGTTGGGAAGGACATGATGATAGATCTCAAATATCCCATGAAAGATAACACAGTACCTGTGTGGGCTGTTCCTGTGAGTATCATTTTATTGCTACATTGTTTGATGAAAACTCATTTGAATTATCTATTCCTTCAGTGATCAAAATAAATAGGTGATGCATTTGATTTAGCTTTCATGATTAGCTGGATTAAATTGAGTTGGATTTTGAAAATGTTGGTTTTATATTGTTTCTTATATTTAATTAACCTTGATTTGCTTTCAGTGATCTACTCCATATCCTCTTATGGAGGAGTCGAGCTTCATACAATGATCTTTACTTTTCTTCACAAAATACATCGATTTTGTCTGTGCCGCTTATCTTTTTGTTGAAAAGAGAAGGCATGAAACTGGAATGACATGGCTATTCCTGAGATTGAATATTTTATGAAGATGCTAATTATCCGTAGTCTTCAGTCGATTTACTCATAATTTTGTCGATTGTTTTTTTATAATATATGCTAATGGAACAAAGTGGAAACATTATAATCTTTTTGATGATCAGCTGTATGCAGTTCTACTGCCTATTGCCATTTTTCTGCTCTTCTATCTGCGTAGGAGAGATGTATATGATCTGCACCACAGCATACTAGGTAATATTATGCTTTCTCTCTAGAACTTATACAGAGTATAAATTGTGTACACCTCTCTCCTTCGGGTGCCTGACTTGCTCAGCAATTGAACTGCAGGACTCTTATTTGCAGTGCTAATAACTGGTGTCCTAACAGATGCAGTTAAAAATGCAGTTGGCCGACCTCGGCCAGACTTTTTCTGGCGTTGTTTTCCTGATGGGAAAGATGTATGTCATCTTAGACCCTCTATGCCTTTTTACTTCATCACTTCAATATTTAGATTCTCTATTTTCAATATCATTATACTGTGCAATGGCATTTATATATAATTTTTGGATTTCACATGGCATAATGAATTTCTTGTTCATAATAATTTATGGTTTAAACTAATTATTCGCTGCAGTATGACTCTTCTACATTTATCTTCACGCTGTTTATAATTTAAAGCCCTCTTTTCTAATGTATCGACAAAGAGTCACCTTATATTTGATGAATATAGTTGGTACCGAAGTTACAATTTATATTTCCTGCTCCTTTAACAGTTATATGATCGTTGGGGCAATGTGATCTGTCATGGTAAAGACAGTAATATAAAGGAAGGACACAAGAGTTTCCCAAGTGGCCATACTTCATGTAAGTGATGCCTCTTGCCTTGTGCTAGTTTTAGCTCGATTGTGCAAAAGTTTAAGTTAAGACAAATGGTCAAAATTGCCTAAGAATTTATGTGGATTCGAACTAGGCTATTTTGATCCTGTATTTCTGAAGTGACTATTGGTATGAGAATTTAAGCGGTAATTCTCTTATTGTTTTCTTTAATCCTAAAAGTTTCTGTATGTATCACAAGAGATTGTGCATAATATAGAGAGATGAAATTTCACTGTCATGTTGACAAGAACAACTTTCTTACCCGAGTTTTATTGCCAATGTTCGTGAACTAATCATCTAACAAGATTTAGCACAAATTTCAGGGTCATTTGCAGGTCTTGGATTTCTGTCATTGTACTTGGCCGGAAAAATTAAAGCATTTGATCAGAGGGGTCATGTGGCAAAACTATGCATTGTTTTTCTTCCTATCCTTGCAGCATGTCTTGTTGGAATTTCTCGTGTTGATGACTACTGGCATCACTGGCAAGATGTATTTGCCGGGGGTCTCTTAGGTGTGTTCTTTACTGACTGTTAAATCAATCGGATTATTTTCTATCTTCCCTTGCATTACATCTGTATACCTTTTCAGGTCTTGTCGTTGCGACATTCTGCTATCTACAGTTTTTCCCACCTCCATACCACACGGAAGGTAGCATTTTTACTTTGTTTTTATCCTATATTTTGCTCTTCGTTTAAGTGAATGTACAGTTTGAAATACCATTGTTACATGAATATTTCATTTGTTTCCAAAGGTTTTTAAGATATCTGGACTAGATGAATTCTGTTTTGCTTGAGACACAACACTGATATATTATTAAGAAGGCCAATTTTATCTTCTAGCGAAGTTTAAGTCTCTTTTCAGTTGTTTACACAAATTGATCATTGATGTCTTTGAAATGTGTGTTATAGCACTTATTAGGAACAAATCATTGAAAATTATATGATTTGACCTCCCCCAAATAGATGAAACTAGGATTGATTGTGGAACTGAGCATATAAAAAACCCCTGGAGGGCAGTAGATGCAGTAGTTTCTCTGGATCAATGCCTTTATAAACCCACCCCAACAAAATCCCGACACTCTAGCCTTGAAAACACTGGATTTTGTTGGGGTAGCTTATCGGTAGGAAAGACAGTCAGAGGAAGAAAAGCCATACAGCCCCTTCCAGTGAATAGATTGATACCTCCTGTTTTACATCCAAAAGTTTTGATATAAATTTCGAATGACAAGGAACAAAACTGTTGAATATTTGTTTCCATCACGATCAAGAGGTTGTTATATTACAATGCACTTACTTGGTTGTCCATCGATGGCAGGATGGGGTCCCTATGCCTATTTCCGAGCGCAGGAGGAGTCCCGTTCCAATCGACAAACAGTCCAACCCTTGAATGGAATCAGCATGCAACAAGTAAATCATCAATCTATGCCGAACAACATTGCAGAAAATCGCTTAAACTCAACTTTCAATGACATGGAGTCTGGCATAAGGTAGATTAGGCATACAACGTAGCTTTTCTCTTTTCAAGTTTAAGCAATTTTCCTCTTTCAGTGCTTCATCTTTGAAAGCATTATTTGAGTGATTCTATTGTATAGAAATGATTTTCTTCTGTCATGATCATAATACACAAGAGACTCGTATTTTGATTACTAGTGGACGTATGTGCAATACATGTGTTGCAGTTTAGTTGGCTACTTAACGACGTTGAGTGATTTTAGTTATTTTTTGTAATGTTTGTAATCTTAGTTATAATGGAAAACTAATTTTATGTTATACTTTACATATGTCCTGGCATTAGAAGGAGGATTTGAAATTGATATAACTTATTTTATGGAAAAGGTACCCCATCTTTTTTCATTTTCCACATGAAAACTTGTCACTTCTAAAATGATTTCCAGATAGGCACCTTACAATCATAAAAGCCAAAGGAAAAAATTACTTTTCCCATAACTCAAGCTGGATATGAGATGAGCCATGTAATTTTATGTTCAAGCCCATACAATTTCATCAATACCATAAACTTATACAAACACCTCTCAAGTGATTCAACGATTCAGAGATATTTGGACAACTAATACATGACAAATGAATTTTATTCAGTAACACATGGGAAAACAAGTATTAATGAAAATTTTCACCCACTCAACTAAACAAAATAAAGGAATACCATCTTACCCAGTGATCTTTCTCCTCATTAACAAGCTTTATTTTATTCATCCAGTTTGCAGAGCCTTTCTTCTTCTCAATTGGTTGTTCAGCAATCTTAGGAGTTTCAGAAGGACGGCTTCTTCCACCCATCTCCTTAAACTGCAGTTTAAAGAATGAGTCATAAACATTTTACCATTTGATGAGTGGCTGTGTGAAAGCAAGAGAGTATAGAGCTACAAAAATGTGTGGAAGAGTCAACGAAGTTTCATAGAATTGTAAATGTTATTACACTATCAAAAGAGTCATTTTCTATCAATTTCACACCTGTAGAGTTGCCGCTGTAATAGTATCGAAAATGGTGTTGGTGGTATAACATTTTATTTATCCAGTTTGATACGCTTTGATTCAAAGTACACAAAACTTTTTGACCAAAAAACAAATGTTGAATAATCAAAAACCTAAAAAGCAAAAAAAAAAAAATTCCGCAGTGAGCATTCAGCCAAGGTACACAACAAAAAAGGAGCAAGAACAGAGACCAAAAGAACCTAATATAATTTCGATTACAACACCTAATCTTATAAATTCTTAAGCAACGCCAGCAATTCATGAGCGCAATGAACATTATGTAAACTTATATGGCCTCTTGGCCCTCTCCCGTATGACCCATTTACTCTCATAAACTTTTCCACTTGCCTAAGCATTATGGTGAGATTTTATAAGAGAGGAAAGATAACAAGTAAAATGAATAATAGTGTAGAATTTGCAGTAAGACAAAGCATGCCAGTTCAGTGTTCAGAACATCATGTTTATTAGCATAGAAGCATTACTAATATTTACACAAGGACCTGAATCTTTAAAACATAGTTGTCCTAGCGTACGCGTAGTTTAACTAAATATGGTACAACAAATTGCTTCAAATTAAAAAATAATCCATAGTTCTGTAAAATATATCAATTTTAACATAATCTTAGGAAATTTGTCGATTTCAATCTTCCATACGTTGCAAGTATGATCCATCAACAAATTTTGAAAGTTTTTTATGTTAATGCATATCTAATTCGCTCACAATTAACATCACAAAAACAAAAAATCAAGAAAGAAATTGATAGTTAGATTTTTTTATCAACATCGAGAAAAGCCATATTAAGATGAGTAATCAATGATCTGCCTCAAAGAAATATCAATTGATCAAAAATACAATATATCAATTGATAATATAACCTACTGAGCTACATATGCATTTACACGCATATACACACACCAAGGGTGTGCTTGGGTTTATTTTCTGCTCAAGATTGATCTATCATGTGTTAACCATAAGCCATGCTTAAAGGATCAAGTTTTCACTAACACTCAATCTAGGAGAAAGGAAACAAAGAACAATCCATTAAAGTTCATAAAGTACTCCTTAAAACCAGAGTAATGGAAGGCATAATGAATAAACTTTTACACAGTCCATCCAAATTATGTACATATTGCATTCTCCCAACTGAGTATATTTCAAGGAATCATTTGAATGGCATAGTATCAGAAAGAAGTGGAACCCTAGACATATACACACTATGCAAGACAACTTTCCTACATCTGGACTTAACTCATTGTTTGAATATAATTTTATATAGTTTGCAATTACCATTTTTTTCTTGTTTGTACTCTTGAACAGATAGCTTCTGCCAACCCCATGACACTTGTGGTGTTGATAGACAAGAATCCAATTATAGGGGAAGCCAAGAATGTTTGATAAAATAGTGTGATAATGGACATCTGAAGAAATAGCTACATAAGAATGCAATTATAGGAAATCAAATTTCTACGAAACTTCTAGGAGCTATTTCCACCTCCTTGTTTCCATTCATTATATGATTTTATGTCACAACCAGAATAAGTTAGAAGTCCCTTTCATCCTATCTGTGTTGGTCATTTTAGGCTGTGGCAATTATTGTACGGTTTGAGGTTATTTAAGGTTGTTTAATATGACAATATTATCCTCAGTTTTGCTTTCCTATAGAAACATAGAGGATGGAAGATCCTTAAATTTATCAGCTTCTTGATTTTTGGTGTGAAATGGATACTTTTAGTGGGGGAAGATAAATGAACTTAAACTATATGAGAAGATTTACCTTAGGATTCATTAACCAAATGTGTTGGTATTTCAATGGGCTATTTTGAGATTTGTTGGGAGAGCATTTTTTTGTAACTATTGCCCTTACAGTCCAGCNAATGGATACTTTTAGTGGGGGAAGATAAATGAACTTAAACTATATGAGAAGATTTACCTTAGGATTCATTAACCAAATGTGTTGGTATTTCAATGGGCTATTTTGAGATTTGTTGGGAGAGCATTTTTTTGTAACTATTGCCCTTACAGTCCAGCCAGACTCTCCTGATTTGATGTCAGGTATGAGTTTGTAGTCTGTGGCCATCTTTATCTGCAATGAATTCTATTTGATTAGTAGATGAAAATGGTTAGAAATAGAAAAGTTAAAATGATACATAAATATTGAAGAATATATGAGAAGATGTTTTTAACAATGTTTGTAGTTAATGTATGCTGTTAGGTGAAAGAGAAGAAATTACTAGGTTAAAGTTAACAGTGAGCAAATGAGGTTGAAGATAAACTGGGAGAAGGTTTAATTTCATGTGTTGTATGTTGAGAGATGAGGTGGTAGTGGGAAGCGATGATTCAAGTTTAGAATGAGTGGTGTGAAAGTTAGATTTATATTTTGAATACAAACTGGAAAATGTTTAGTGGTAGACAAGAATTTTTGTTCACTATTATAAGCAAAAGTTTGTAGAGAATGGCTGTTGGAGATGACACATGGTAGTGGATGGAAATGATGAAAATTTAGAATCAGTGCAGTCAAAGTTGGATTCTATTTTGAATACAGACTGGGAACTTTTTAATGGCAGGCAAAAATGTTTGTTTAGTATTGGAAGTAAAGGGTTTTAGAAAATGGTGTAGGAAGTGGGTTGTCAAGGGTGATTATGTGGTTTTTGGTAAGGGATAGTTGTCCTTTTGGTGAAATTAGTGGTGGGTGATGAAGAAATTTTTTTTTTTTAAAATGTTATATTCACGTGGAGATTAAAAACTCTTTTTTTTGCTCTGAGATATACAGTGCTATTGCTGCAGCTGATTCAGATGGCCTGGATTCCAAGAAGTCAATACCTACATTTAATTTCCAATCCAAATATTCAATGAAACACTTCAAATTATATCTGCTGGCTAGAATGAGCAATTATAGTAATTGATCCTGAACATGAAATATAAACAATGGATAAAGCAGAAAGTGAAATTATCAGACTTTAATAATCCAATGTACTAATTGAAGATTGAGAAAAGAAATTCAAGAATACAACAGATCACTGTAAATATGATGATTGCAGCATAAAAATGAACAACGATTCAGAAACAAAATGCATTAATGTTGAGTTTGCATTAAAAAAGAGAGAGAGAGAAACCCCAAGAGGGAAATAATGTAATAGTTCAGGACTGATTTAATAGCTACAAAAAGCTAAGGCATGTCCATGAATTAGATAAACAAATGCTTAAGAACCAAGTCAAGTATCTACTCTTCTATCATCAATAAAAAGAAATATTACTAATTCCAAATAGAATCCAAAATACAGTTTTTCTGCCACCACAAAAGCAATTGAGAAATTTATGAGAATGGAAAATACTTCATTCGTAGTTCATTATAGTAATGATAATTTCAAAAGAGATTTAGAAAATACCTGTATGAAGAATTGATGTAATGATCAGCAATATCTATTGACATTTGGATAGTAAGTCTTGGAGTTAACTGGCAGTATCGTCTTTCAAAAATATGGATAAATTAATGTCAAACAAGAGGTGTCTTTGGTAAAGATCCCCTCTTGCCAGACACAGCTATGATATCAACCAATTGTTCCGCCAAACTACTTGGATCTTAGACTAAAAATAATGAAATCTCAATACCCGAACACTATTTTCATAACTGAACAAGCACTTAGCATTAAGCTATCATATTTTACTGTTCTTGTATAAACCATAGATTATACACCAGCTTTTTCAAGTTCCATTGCCGAAACGAAAAGAAAGGTCCTATTTCTTCTACAGATGTTACATTAGACAAAATGAAACTCAAAGCAAGAAAATAGACATGGATCCACTCACAAATATCATTCACAAATGCCATTCGCGCTCAATTGACAATACTGTGTTCTAAATATAGTAAGAATTCTTTATCCTTTTGTCAGGTAAGTGTGCAATATATTCTCCACATATCTTGTATAACCAAAGAAGTGTACATGAGCTAAATTAAATACATTTATAAACCTTCAAACTTTGAACTTCGGGAGCTGACATACCTGTCGTGGAAAATATTCGTTAAACTCAAAATTCTGAGAGGATCAATCACACCCAACAATCAACATGATTAGATATAATCAAAAAAGAAATTTCACATATTAACTTACAATAACAAAACATCTAGTTGGTTTGGATCCTCACATTACCTACCAATCTACGGATCTTTTATAACCTTTTTATTTTCCATGGAATAACCTTATTACATACAGAAAACTATACAAATGTTGAATGAAGAGCTTCCCCATTTTAATGGTCAAATCAACAATGCTTCTTGTAGCCGAATGGAATGAAAAACAGAAAAAAAAAAAACACAAAAGAAAGAAAAAA
>CAIGRR010338306.1:0-11191 GCA_903798365.1 Fraxinus sp. 1973-6204 | reverse complement strand
TTACAACTATTAAAATTTCTAACAATATTTTCTTAATCTATTTGAATATATAAACAAGCTATTTTTATGAGGAAAAGATTATTACTCTTTTATTAATAACTATTTTCACTTTGATCACATTGACATTTGAAATGAAATAAAACAAAGCAGATTCTCCAAAAGCACCAATTATCCTTTTGATTTTGCTAAAAACTAAGCGAATGCTCTTTCTAATCCACTTTAATCATTGATTTTTGCATTATTAAAGGTATTTTAAAAAATAAACCATGTCTTGGGATAAGATAAGCATTTTTACTCACTATATTCTACTTAATAATGACACCATATTAAACTTTTGATTACTTGTTATTTGTTAGTTAAACTAAAAAAGAAATAAGAAAAATGAGTAATCAATTTAATTTCTAATATGAGTAATCAACAAATTATAAGTGAGAGAAGTAGAAATTTGAGATTTAAGTTTTGGTTCTCGAAATATAACTGATAAAATAAAAAGTTACGAGAAGCGGCTTTTTTATTAGTGAAATTGAAGATGATGATAAGCTTTTTTACTCACTTTATTTTACTTAATAATGATACCATATTAAGCTTTTGATTACTTGTTATTTGTTACTTAAACTAAAAAAGAAATAAGAAAAATGAGTAATCAACAAATTATAAGTGAGAGAAGTAGAAATTTGAGATATAAATTTTTGTTCTCGAAATATAACTGATAAAATAAAAAGTTACAAGAAGCGGCTTTTTTATTAGTGAAGTTGAAGATGAGCACTATTTTTAAGTACGATCAAATATGTTAATGATTGCTTGAAGGGGAATAAAATTAAGCTATTGGAGCCAAAGTAATGGCTCTATGGTGAAGTTACTATATAAAAATAGTAACACTATTTACTCGACCAATTTATTTGGTAGGGATCGCTATCACATAATACAACTCTCAAATTGAAATAAGTGTCACCTTTGTGGATTGCATACAATTGTAATTTATTTTAAATTACTCTCGTTAATCTTTAGAATTATGACAAGTGTACATTCTTTGATGTACATTGTTTTTTACCTGAGTTTTCAGCCAAAAAAAAATTGTGGGGGGGAAAAAAAAGTCCAATAATGTACTATCATGTGACACAATGTAAATAATGAAATACATGTTTCATGATTGTAATATTTAATGCATGAATTAACATTTACGCGTTCATAAATAAAGTTGATTTGACATTCTCATTAATTTAAGGGAACTTTCATCGATTCAATGACATAAGTCCATCTAAATTATAAGTGAGAGAAGTAGAAATTTGAGATTGAAAATTTGGTTCTTGA
Source organism: Fraxinus sp. 1973-6204 (assembly GCA_903798365.1). Classification (NCBI taxonomy): domain Eukaryota; kingdom Viridiplantae; phylum Streptophyta; class Magnoliopsida; order Lamiales; family Oleaceae; genus Fraxinus; species Fraxinus sp. 1973-6204. Next base: position 9,880 of record CAIGRR010338306.1, on the reverse strand, counting down.
AATATAACTGACAAAATAAAAAGTTACGAGGAGCGACTTTTTTATTAGTGAAATTGAAGACGAGCACTATTTTTAAGTACGATCAAATATGCTAATGATCGCTTGTAGGGGAAGAAATAAAATTAAGCTATTGGAGCCGAAGTAATGGCTTTATGGTGAAGTTACGATATAAAAATAGTAACGCTATTTACTCAACCAATCTATTTGGTAGGGATCGCTATCACGTAATACAACTTTCAAATTGAATGAGTGTCACCTTTGTGGATTGCATAAAATTGTAATTTATTTTAAATTACTCTCGTTAATCTTTAGAATTACGACAAGTGTACATTCTTTGATGTACGTTGTTTTTTACATGATTTTTCAAAAAAAAAAAATTGTGGTAGGGAAAAGTGTTTTTTTTTTTTTTTAAAGTCCAATAATGTGCTACCACATGACACAATGTAAATAATGAAATACACATATCATGATTGTAATCTTTAATGCATGAATTAACATTTACGCGTTCATAAATAAAGTTGATTTGACATTCTCATTAATTTAAGGGGAACTTTCATCGATTCAATAACACAAGTCCATCTAAATTATAAGTGAGAGAAGTAGAAATTTGAGATTTAAATTTTGGTTCTCAAAATATAACTGATAAAATAAAAAGTTACGAGAAGCGGCTTTTTTATTAGTAAAATTGAAGATGAGCACTATTTTTAAGTACGATCAAATATGCTAATGATCGCTTGAAGGGGAAGAAATAACATTAAGCTATTGGAGCCGAAGTAATGGCTTTATGGTGAAGTTACGATATAAAAATAGTAATGCAATTTACTCGACCAATCCATTTGGTAGGGATCGCTATCACGTAATACAACTTTCAAAATTGAATAAGTGTCACCTTTGTGGATTGCATAAAATTGTAATTTATTTTAAATTACTCTCGTTAATCTTTAGAATTACGACAAGTGTACAGTCTTTGATGTACGTTGTTTTTTACATGAGTTTTCAAAAAAAAAAAAAAAAAATTTTGTGGTAGGGAAAAGTGTTTTTTTTTTTAAAGTCCAATAATGTGCTACCACGTGACACAATGTAAATAATGAAATACACATATCATGATTGTAATCTTTAATGCATAAATTAACATTTACGCGTTCATACATAAAGTTGATTTGACATTCTCATTAATTTAAGGGAAACTTTCATTGGTTCTATGACATAAGTCCATCTAAATTGATGTTGCAACACTAGTGATGTTAGATAGAATTATTCTGAAAAAATTGACACAAAATCAACCTTGATTAAAAAATTGATCTTCGATAAAATATGATTCGACTTTGTCAAACTATCATGGCAAATAACGAACAAACATTGGGAGGTATTTGTCTAGATTAGAGGCTTTAATATTTTAGTTATAAATGATCGAACTTTATTTTTAACCACACAAATACTATCCACTTAACTATCATTCACTTATATCGATATACAAATTAAATTGTTTATAATTTCCTCCCATACAGAGTTATATTTGCACTGCATTATTCGTATGGTTCTATTCATTAGACATCAATGTTGGTAGATAACAAATATTTCAATTTGCATACCGTAGAATACATTGGAAATGTTCTAAGCCACTATCAAAAAGGGACCCTAAGTTTATAGCCATTTTGTCTTGAGAACGGACAACAAATTTTAGTGCAGGTGAAATATGACAGAATAATAGTGCGACATGAAAAAATATAGAAAGTAGTACTCTGAAATCTTTTACATGAATGACATGTTCACCTATGTAATAGGATAAGATTTATCTAATTTATCTTGAGAAAGGAAACTCACTCCCGTCCAATGTGTTGGAGACCAAAACATTATTAGTTGGTTGATGACATGACTAAAGTAGAGACAAAGCCTTGTGTAAGTTGCTTAGCAAATCTTTTCATGTTCCATTCTTATTGGTTGGGATGAATGAAACTAATCAAAACTCGAAAGAGCCAATCGCGCAAGTAGAGTCGGGAAAAAAGAACTGCCAAATATATAATTAGAGTACGATTGAAAGATAAAAAGAAAAGGAAAATTTTGACAAAAGGTACTTTGGGGCCTAGTAATTTCTTTGGGCATTTATATGGGTCCCATCTAGCCCCAGGTATCTCTCTCATTCTCAGTGTGTGTGTGATATTTCTTTTAAGTGAGAATTACACTCACACATGTTTTTAACTTTTCAATTCAAAAATAAGTTTCGAAAGTTTTTTATTCAAAACTCAGGTAATAATTCAAAATTTTAATATTAATAATAATATTATAAAATTAAACTAATTTATATAACCCAATTTCACCACCCCGCACCCGAGTTTCAATCCAAGCCCTAATCACTTTCGTCTTCCCTTTTCTCTCTTTACCTCTTCCTTCTCTATCCATCGATGCTAATGTTGCCACTGCAATCTAAGTTGAGTTGGAAGCAGGGTTAGGGCACAGTGCGTAGAGAGGGGCTTGATGCGGAGGTGACGCTTGTGTCGTTGATATGGGATGGACAGAGTAGTAGGATGGAGGTTGTGACAGAGAGTTTCGATGGCATCGGTAAAGTTAGTTGTGGGAGATTGAAAGGCATTAGTGGTTGTGTGTTTAGAATCAAAGTTAGGATTAAGGCCTTCAGCGGTGGCGTGCAATTTATTAAGTTGTGATTAATTAATTTAAGAATTTGTGAACAATAAATAAATGTAACTAATTAATTTGATAATTTGTGACTATGAAATAAGTTATGACTTATAAAATTTGTAATTTGTTAATGAAAAATAATACGGGATCTATTAATTTGATAATCGGTAACCGATAAACAAATTGTGACCTACAAAAATTTTTATTTGTGATTGAAGAATAATATGCGTCCTATTAATTTGATAATATGCGACCGATAAAGAAATTGTATGATTTGTAATCGAGAAATAATATGTGATCCATTAATTTGACAATTTGTAACTGAGATTTAAGTTGTAACCTATAAAATGTGTGATTTATTTATGACATCTATAATTATGACTAGTATATAATTGTGGCCATAAATTATATAATATCGTGACCTTAAAGCAAAATCTAAAAAAATAAAAAATATTAGGGATTGTTGTTACAATTTTCCCTAAAATTTATGCATCAACGAAGAATGCTATGCAATATTGGATGGCTTAGTGAATAGATTTTTTTATTTTTATTTTTTGTTTCTCTTTAGCATATTCATCATTGTCTAATCTTTTTTATCAAGTATGTCGATAAATTAATATTAGTAGTTAGACCCTATTTGACGACTATTCTTTCGAAACTCTTTTTTGACATACTCATTTTCTACTATACATTCTCACAATAAAATATTTTTCAAATTTTTCCCTACTTTTTAACCACGCATTCTTCAAAATTTATTATTCAAAAATTCATTCTTTTCAAAAAAAGTTCTATCAAACAAGGGTTTAATATGATTATAACACGTACCTTTTTATCATTGATATTTAATATGGTAATTTCTATCGGCAAACAAATAAAAAAAAAAAAAAATCAATTCGAATTTGTTGATATTTTTATTTAAATGGTCAACGCATTTCAAGTTTTGGGATCAAAATTTTATATTATTATCTTTACTTTAACAAAAAAACCGAATGTTTTTAAGTTTTTTTTTCCTAATCCCACAACTATAATACATTTTAGGACAGTGGCTTTTTGAAGGCGAATTAATTTAAAGATAAATTATGTTTTATGTTCGAGTTCTCTCAGGGCCACTGAGATGAGTACCCGGCTGTAAACTTCAGGGTCTTGTGGAATTAGTCGATGTGCGCGCAAGTTGGTCCGGACATCCACGATTATCAAAAAATATGTTTTATGTTAGATGTAAATTTAAAGCCAGAATACAAATACAACAAGACACAAACAAAGAAAATAATTAAGCCATGTTTGTTTGGTGAGAATTAAAATAAGATTTTTAAATGAAATGCGTGGTTAAAAATTGTGGGTCCTATAAAATGCATGTTTAAAATTAATTGTCCACTTTAACTTAAATTAAAATCTGAATTTAATTTCTAGAGAACAGTTGCTCAATAATGTCACAACATTATAAATTAACAACAATATTTTTAACCAAAAAAAAATAAAAATAAAATACAAACATATGCATGTACCATTGTGAACCATTGAACACGACGAACAAAATTTTCTGAAGTTGTATAGTCGTGTTCAATCTAACGTACTAATCCTGAACGTGCATTCAGATTAGGAGAATTGAATGTCTTGAATTTTTGGTGGCAGCTTGTTTAAGGGGGTATGGTGAAGGTGGGGTATATGACTTGAAGAAACTGGAGGAATTTGTACACGAAAATTATTCAATTTCCTCCCCCTTAGTTGGACATTAAAGCTTTGTAAATTGTAGTACTACATGCATGAATTGTAGTACGACCTGCTGCTTCTGTACCGACAATTATTTCTTCAAATTATCGAATAGAGAATATGTCGTTGAGAATGAGATTTGAAAAAAATGAATTTTTTTTAATAAAAACGGAGGTTCAAACAACCCTAACGATGTGCACAAGAGGTAGGTCCCAGTTTTATTGCGGTGGTCGAAAAAATTCAGCAATTGGCTTCCAAGGCAGATCGGGAAAATAGACAAATAGTATCGTACTATCGTTTGAGGGAACCGAGACGATGCAATTTTGTTTTGAGAGAGATCCCACATAAATTGGACATGAAATAATCTTAGAATTAAACTACTTCTATAAATATTAATGTATTACATTTTGTCATTGACTCATTGAAGTTCAAGTTCTAAGAAATTTCAGTAGCAAGCATTGATGTTCAAAAATTTTGACACTAGATTATCATTTCTACGTTACTGTAGGAACGAATTCAGGAACTTTTCAGTTACACATTTCATCAATTTTTATCAAAAATTACTAAAAGCCCAATTTTAATCCCTTCAAATAGGGGCATAGTTATATATCATGAGGGAAACAATAGTGAAATGAGAATAAAGTTGGATTGTTTTATGCTCAATTAATTAAAATTTAAATTTTACAATACAAGAATAGAGCGTCTTGTTTAGAACCCTTGCTTGATTTGGCTAAAAATTTAGTTTTAAATTTATTTTTGATAAAAATTAACAAAATATGTGATTGTAATGTTGATAAAAATTGTAGATTTTATAAAATGGTTGGTTGAAAATGAATTTTAAAAATTTAAGAACATACAAGACTTACATTAAAATTGATAATTAAGTTTATCATATTTGGTGGGGGGTGTTCCCAGGGGCGGATCCAGAAATGAAGTTCAGTGGAAACAAACCAAAAAGCTTTGGAAAAAATCTAGATAAAAAAAACTATAAAAATCTGAAAATTTGTAGAAAATCGAGAAATCTGAAAATTGAGTGGGGGCGATGCCCCCGCGGTCCTCAAGTAGGTCGGCTCCTATGCGTGCCTCAACCTCAAATCATGTTTTCGTATGGCAAATTTCTCGTAATCGATAGTAGTGTGTTTTCCATTCCAAGGCGAAAGGTCCCACCGTCCCAGAGGAAAAAATCAAAAGGCGAGCAACTTACATTCAAATTCCTAAAGTACCCCTACTTTTCTCATTTTCCCGCGCAAAATATTGGAAAAAAGCAAGGCATAAAAGATTCGGACCCCTTAGTCTGATCAAATATTGATTCCCCCATTGTGTGCCCCTAGTACTCTCCACATTTTTTAAGATGATTAACTTATGAGAAAATTGCAGTCACGGTATCAAACATGTCATTTTATGTAGACTTGATCCAAATCTTTACTTTGTAGCAACTACGGTCTACGGTATCAATTCTTTTAGAAATTCGCACTTAGAGTCCAATTCGTTGTATTGGCCATTCTTTGACCTCAAAAACTGAAAAATTTATAATTTTGACCAACTAAACTAAGGATAATTTAGTCAGAATTATAAATTAACAAAAAAAAGAAAAACAATCTTATTCCCCATCCCACCGCAACAAAATCAACACTAGAAACCACTGGACAATTGTCGACCACCGGCCACCCATGTCGCAATCCGTTNAAAAAAAAAAAAAAAAAACGAAAGAGAAAATTAAAACCCATCTCCATACCACCCACACCCACACCCCAACACCACCGGACCATCGTCGATCACCGGATCATCCCCAATTTCTACTGCAACAACTGAACTAGTATAGATGCATACACATCTCCCAAATCCATTGCTCCTCTTTTATACTACGTTTTCACTGAATCGGCAGCCATATTCTCCAATCTTTTGAACATAATCTGCCCACCAAAACCATAACTTGTCAAATAAATAGTAATCCATTCATTCAGCCCATTGGAAATTGGAAAATTCTACTTGTACATAATTATTTACCTAATGGGTGCCCGAATTGAGAAGTGGCTGCCCCCTATTTGGGGGGACACCTGTGGGCCGAGGCATCCCCCCAATAAAGAGCCGCCACTTGTCAATTCAGACACCCATTATATAAACAATTAGGTACTTCTAGCATGACTCTTGAAAATTAGATCAGAAAGTCGAGTTTGGCGTCCCTCTCTTCCTCTCTGTTTTTCTCTATTGTATCAATTTTTTAGTTTTGATTGAGTGATTGTTGTGGTCCAATCTTGTTAATTAAGTTTTATGTGTGGATTTATTATTTATTGTGCACCATACCAGATGGGAATGCGATTTGTGCTGAGAATCTATGGATTAATGCATACCTGGAGTTCTTGACTCTATATTGATTATGGTGAAGATGACAATGGGTTGATTTTGGTGAAGTAGATGGGCTTATTTAGGTGTAGATTTGTGCAGAGATAGTTTCAGGCGCAGTAGCGATGGAGACGACGATTGGTTGCAATGTGGGTGCCGGCGGCCGGAGATGGCCCGATGGTTTCTGGTGTTGATTTTGTTTGGGTAGGGGTAGGGGTAGGGGTAGGGGTAGGGGGTGGGATGTGGAAGCGAATTGGTTTTAATTTTGTTAATTTATAATTGTGACTAAATTATCCTTGGTTTAGCTGGTCAAAATTCTCAAATTTTCAATTTTTGAGGTCAACTGACGGCGAATATGACGGAATTCATTTGATTGGACTTCGATGCAAATTTTTGAGAAATTTGGTATCGTGGGTATCATAAAGTAAATGTTTGGGTCAAATCTGCATAAAAGTGAAAATATTTAATACCACAACTGCAATTTTCCCTCAATCTATTTGTCCTTTCAAAGGTAAAATTTGTAACATTTTTCAAACATTACCTTTAGGCTCCGTTTGAGCTACTTTACTATCTCATTAAAATAAAAAATATTATCGTTATTCATTACATCAACATTTAAATTCAAATTTTATATCTCTTGTGTGGATTCTAATAACTGCTATATTTTTCATTCTCATTCTTAAATAATATAACTCAAACAGGGCCTTAGTATACATTTTTAAACCCACAATTTTTGTTTTTATTTTAATAACACATTTTAAGCACTTAAAAAATTAAACAAATACTAAAGCAGTTCGTCTAGATTATCATGTCTTGTTATACCTTTTTTAAAGATACGACATGAAATAAATTATCCGAACCAACACAACCAATTGACAAAGTCGAGCCATATTATATTCACTCCCCATCTCCTGCTCAATCAAAGGTGTAAATAAGATCGAGTTTATTTGTTGATATTGAAATGGTTAGTGTCTTTCGCTTGTTAGTTGTTATGAGGCATTCTTTTCTCAATGTGGCCGATTGAGAGTTAGGCTTTATTTAGACTACACTTTACCATCACTCTGGACTATGGTTTTACACATGCTTTCTTTTCGAAATTAGAAGATCTTTAAAATAAATCTTTACAGTTGGGCTCAGTATGACCCGTTTTCAAATACAATTTTTCTGCTTGTACAGAAAACTTGCATCAGAATTCCAACAGATGAAGATGTGGCAGCATTTGTTTTGTCTGTCTGTTTTTTTTCTTTGCCATCATCCAACCAAAAACTGTCAAGTGTCATCTGTTTGAATTCTGGTGGAATCTTTTCTGTACAAATAGCAGAGCTCTTTCAAACATGGTCATGTTTCAAATATAAAATGTTGTTTCGTTGTCTCAGTATATTTTGACATTTTGTAATATTTAGCCCCTGTTTCGTTTTGTTAAAAGTAAATTTTAGACCTGTTTGAATTCCATTTTTTAGAAATAATTCATTTTGGAATGATATTTTGATAGAGAATGTGTGGTTAAAAAATAAAAAAAATTGAGTTTATTTGTAATATTATTTTATTAAAGAATATGTGGTTGAAAACAAAATAGAGACATATTTTTGGAATTAATGGTTCCAAACAAGGGTTTAATGAAATGTACGATTGAAATTTTGATAAACACCGTAAATTTCAACAATTGTGTAGTTGAAAATCAATTTGTGGGAAAATCTAATTATTGCCTTTGTCTTGTGGCCATTGTTAGAAGTGGAATTCATTTCCCTATCAAATCCATGACATTTCATGGGAGTTAATTTCAGTAGTTTTGTTGTTTTTTGCGAGTTCCATTTATACCATCATTTTTGCAAGTACCATAAGCATTTTTTGTTTTTATTTTTATTTTTTGGAGAGAAAGGGCACAATAACTAAAGTGAAATGAAAGGAATAAATTTCACTGTAGAATGTCATTTTTTTGTCAGATGAAAGGATAATATTATTTATCATTATGATAAACAAATATCGGTGATACGACTATTTATGTAGAATAATGAGATTTGACGATTAAATTTTTATGAAATAAAAGAGGAGAGAGAAATGTGAAAAATAATTGATTATCACATCATCTATGATGATAAATATCATTACACTAAATGAAATGAATAAAAAAGTGGTCTTTTGAAAGAGCAGCGATGTGATTTCTTCTATTCAAGACAATAAATAAGACATTGTTTGGTATACATTAAAATTTTTATTTTTGTTTTTCTACTCATTTTGAACCACACATTCTTCAATAAAATAATATTTTTCATCGCATCAATAACTTTTCCTTCCTTTTCAACCACACATTCTTCATCAATCTACTGTTTCAGAATACATTTTTTCAAAATAATGTAACTCAAACTCACCATAAATAAATAAAATGGAAAAGCTTGATAAAAATGGAATATAAAAATTAAAAAGGGCTTAAAATTTGCTTATATGCCACCACATCTCCGTGTGGGTCTATATATACACAATATATGCTCTTTCGCTCCCCACTAGTTACTAGTTGCTCGGCTACTCCCCACTGCCATGGCCCAGGCACCTCCACTTCGGTCGGCACTCGCTCTTACACCACTCTTCTTCTTCTTCTTCTTCACTGGGGCTGTTGTTGGGTGGCGGCCATGGCCCAGTCAAAAGCTAAACACAACAGATTTGCTCTTTGGCGGGTCGAAAAAGTATGAAGGCTCTTCAGAATTTGTTCACTTGAAGTACCACATGGGACCTGTACTCACAGCCAACATCACTGTTTATCCCATTTGGTACGGTATTTGGAAAAACTCCCAAAAACGTATAATCCGTGAATTCATCAGCTCATTCTCCGCCGTCAACTCCAAGCCACCGTCAGTCGCCGGGTGGTGGAAAACGGTTCAACTCTACACCGATCAAACGGACGCCAACATTTCGCGCAATGTAAACATCGGGGGGGAGAAAAACGACCGGTTTTACTCTCATGGAAAATCCCTAACTCGGCTTTCGATTCAGTCCTTGATAAAATCCGCTGTCACCACCACCACCCGGCCTCTTCCGATCAACCCGAATAGCGGCGTTTACCTCGTATTGACCTCTGACGACGTTTACGTACAGAATTTTTGCAACAATGTGTGCGGGTTCCATTACTTCACGTTCCCCGCCATTGTAGGGTACACGCTACCGTACGCCTGGGTGGGTAACTCCGCTAAGCTGT
>CAIGRR010338284.1:0-11083 GCA_903798365.1 Fraxinus sp. 1973-6204 | reverse complement strand
GGCGTTCCACTCCTTCAACTGCTGCCGCAATGGCGCTCCCCTGCTCTGCAGCCTTCTCCATTCTTGATATAGCATCATAAAGGCATTTTGTAATATCTAACAGAGCTATAACTTCACCATTTTCAACAACAGGAAGGTGCCTAAATTTTCCTGTTAAAGGTAAAAGAAACATCCAGGGATAAATAAAAGCACGGATTACTTTTTGGTGGTAATTATAAGTAAAAAAATACATTCAAAAAGGTCGATGTCCCAAAAAGTTACTTGGTGTCAATTATCAGTAACTAAGTCAACATAAAGAGTTGATAAATGATAATCTAAGAATAATATCCAGGGAAATTAAGTTGGTAAAAAGTGGAAGGATAAAAACTTAATGAGTGATGTAAAAATAGAGTAAATCAGTTTATAAAAATATAATCTTACAAGTAGCGAGAAATCTTAAACTTCGACTAACAGATGTAAAAAAGAAAAAGCATGCAAGTTCAAGGCACATATGACATTAGTTATCTGTCCATCCTGAAATCATTCATATTTTTCATCTCTTTTTTTGTTATTTAAGAGCATATAATATCACCATCTCCAATACTAATTTCATCATATTACCTTCTGAGGCCAAAGCAGCACTGTAATGGTCATTTCCATTCAATACCATCATACTCTTCTCAAGAAGTAACCCATTCATTCCACAATAAATTATGCTTATGGTAATATAAGCATGATACTTCAAGCACAACTTAACAAAGTTGTGTTCATTCTTAAATCAATCAAGCCTTTCCAAGCATAATAAAATAAAAATAGAAGCAAATAGAAGCCACGGGTAAAGCAACCTTGGACCATCTTCTGAAGGGCCTCAATGGCCAAAGTATCTGAAGTCACGAAAATGGGATTCCTCGTCATCACTTTGGAAATTATCGTCTGCTCTGGCCTCAACTCCTCAGCTATAACCCTAGTCGCAATGTCCTACACAAAAAATAAATAATTGACACACACATCAGCCTTCCTAAAATATAACCAAAGAACTCAACATCTGAACCTTTTACTTGAGTAGATGGGGGTGGGCAATGATAGAGTAACTGTACCATTTCCATGCTTACTGCATTAGCATATTTAGCAACATTACCTAAGAGTTCTTCTTGCTTCCCGTTAACATACACATCAAATCATGAATCTAAAACCAAACAACAAAACATTTTGCACTCAAGAATTATGCACTGCATGCTCAGTACATAAATACCTTGTCAGTGACAATGCCTGAGAGCAGGGCATTAGCATCAGTTAGCAACACAGCATCAACACGTCTGGCTGCCATCCTCCGACAGGCATCCGACACTGTGGTCCCCTCGGGAATTGTAAGTGCCTTTGATAACCTAAGCTTCTTAACTGTCCTCTCCCCAACAGACCTAGTCATACATATAAATAATCAATATAGAAGATGTAAAAAACCGGAAATAACCCTTGCAGTTTTCATCTGTTCATAGCAAGATACAAGGAAATATGCATGAGGGACAGCGGTTAAATTATTGTAGCTTAAAGCTGTAATACAATATATAAGATCCAAAGATACCCGCACCCAATTCAATCAAAATGCTAGCATCAACATACAGATGTAGAAACACAATCATATTAAACAACCAGTTCTATAGGGCATGGCATTTATGTGAGAGAAGAGTTAGTCTTTCATAAGGTTTTTTCGTACTGCAGTTACTGTCTAATTTCAGATAAACAGCCTTCCACGAAAAGAGAAGTGTAAAAGAAAATAAACTCTATTTGCAAGTTGCAACTAATTAAACCAAGTATCAACTACATATTATTTTGGTCACTCTATCTATCACCCTCTCAACCAGTGACAGGACATAAGAGACAAGTCATTTACATTCCCACGACAAATTTTAATCCATCTGCATTCAGACAATAACTGATTTCAGAAAATTAGAAAAAAGAACACATGAATCTTCTATAACAAGAAATCTTGATATTGGGAAAAACACACGCAATCCAATATCAATTGCAATCTTAAAGAATAGTGAAGATTGTTAAATTCTCAATTATTATTCCTCTTATGCTGTTTCACTTCATTTCTTCAGCTGACTTGGCAAAAATAGTAACAAAAAGATATGCAAAGACTAGTTAATTAGCTTCCAAAATTTAACTACGTAGGCAGAGGCAACAGTACAATTACCACAAACCAAATTTCACAAACATCAAAATGAACCTTCCAAGTAAGTATTATACTTATTGTTGTCTATGTGGCTTATATAGAGTGGAACACAGGATTACTGGATCAAATAATCCTTTTAATCCCACGCAATTCTTAATGAATTCACTAAAACCTCAAAACAAATATATACATATACACTCCTTCAAATCAACTCAATTTTTAATAAATTCACTAACATCCTTAAAAACACATATTCACTGGTCCATACACATATATAATATACATATTCACAAAGAGAATTTCACAACAAAGACTGAACCTTCAAATGAAACATTGTACCTTAGTTTATCAACTCATTGTTTATTCAACTCAATTCTTAACAACTTCACTAATATTCCCCCACACCCCCACCCCACCCAAAAAAATACACATATACACCAGTCTATGCACATATATCCGTATATACATCTTCACAAAGCGATTTCTCTTCCAAGTAAATCTTATACCCGACTCACGCAACTAATTATTTTCCAACTTAATTCTTCACAAATTCAACATCCCATTATCCCAAAACAAAAATACATACATGCACCAGTCCATACACATATATACATATTCACACCGCGAATTTACAAATATAAAAAATTGACCCTTCAAGTAAATATTGTACCTTACCTTATCAACTCATTTGTTTATCCAACTCTATTCTTAACAATTAACTAAAGTCCCAACAAAAAAATAATAAAAAAAATACAAACATTACACCCGTTCACACACAAAAACATATTGATGCAGGGAACTCACGAATGAGGAGGGGAGGTAGGATTCGTTTGCACCCCATTGGAGGGTGTGCCATTCTCAGAAAGAGGAGCTGAAGACTTCCTTAGGGTGGACGTATTCCGCTTCTGAACCATACTGTTCCGTCTCGAAGCCACTTGACCACTCATTTTCCTTTAATTCTTCCCCCAAATTATTGCATCTGCAGATACATATATGCTTATATATTAACAAGATTAATGGGTTATCTTCCTTATGCGGAAATGAATTAGAGAGGTTAGGGCTTTGATTGAAAGAGGGAATAAATTCAGATGCCCTAACCCTGTCTCTCTCTCAATTCTTTGTTGTTTCTCGTTCTGCCTTAGTTTCTACGCGCAGAAAGAAATGGAAATTTGAGAATTTCGAATATTATTTATTTATTTGATTATTAGAGCTGAAAATGTCAAGTCGTGCTTGTGTGGCTGTTGCCTTTACACCTAATCTGGCCTTTAGCCACGATTATATGGAAACAGTGATCAAAATAGAGCCCCCTTGGTGTACAGGGACCTTCTATATTGGTGTACAGGGGCCCTGTACAAGGGGCATTTCCCATCAAAATATTATCAGTCTAATCATTTACATGTTTTATGCAAAATAATTCTATCATTTTATTTTAACACAATATCCCCTCGTATCAAGTAAATATTGTGAAAAATAATCCAATTTGGCTATTAAAATCTCTTAAAATTATGAATTTAGCCTTCTGCTTAGATAAAAAGAAAGAATGAATGAAAAAAAAAAGGACATAATTGCATCTAGTGTCTCAATTTTTTCAAAAAATGCATTTTAAACAATTAACAAAGAACAGAAAAATTAAAAAATAAAAATAAAACATCTCTTTCTCCCCTAACCAATGTCCTCTATCCCTATCCAACTCCCTCCCATAAAGACTAGGTTAATGATTTTTNGAAAGAATGAATGAAAAAAAAAAGGACATAATTGCATCTAGTGTCTCAATTTTTTCAAAAAATGCATTTTAAACAATTAACAAAGAACAGAAAAATTAAAAAATAAAAATAAAACATCTCTTTCTCCCCTAACCAATGTCCTCTATCCCTATCCAACTCCCTCCCATAAAGACTAGGTTAATGATTTTTTTAAAGAATTTGACACAGTATTAAAGAGCACCACTATCAAATTCAGGATTCTAGAAGATTCTTCGTATGCTAAATCAAATGAGCAAATTGAAGAGAAGCTATGTTGACTCGTTTACTCCAAGCTCCATAAGTCATTTCTAAATGTAAATTCATGTTATTTTCTCTTTTGTGAGATGTATTTATTTAGTGATAGGTAAATAATGACTCATAGAAGAATTTGGTTTTTTGGATACTGGTGCAATTAGGTAATTTGAGAAACGAAGAATTTTCATGAAGGGTATGAAATTATTCGAGTAGATTTCTCGCCCTTTGGTACCTATAGATTAACCACTACCAAGGAGAGAAATCCCTTTGTGCAATAATAGGGAGTGATTTCTCCTCCACATTGCCCGTTATCTGTGAATTGAAGGGAGATTTCTCCATTTGGTTCATCTACGATATCCTTATTTGATGATTATGATAGTGTTTGATAAGTGTATTTTATACGTTTATTCGGGCTCCAAAATATTGGTATTTCGTAATTCTTTTAATAGAATTATAGCCTAATTTATTATATAATATGTTATTAGGTAAAACTCGATAAATGGAGGTGAAATTGAAAGAAAAAAGCGAAAAAAGGCGAAAAGGGGCACGGTCGAAAGTTTGGGAGCTAAAGTACAAATACTTAAAAGTTGTGTCGAAACTCACGATGAAGATTCAAGAATGCTAGTGGTCAAATGGATACAACTAAAGGTCAAAAGGAGTGAAAATACGACCAAAATATTTTCACAAATCAATTTTCAACCGCACAAGGATGTCCAGATTTTTAGTTGGAGATTGAGACCCATTTTTGGTCTGGTAAATGTTCGAATTGAAAATGAGCTATTTTTATAAAAGTTGTAGCCCTTTGAGTTATATTTCCAACGTATTTTGAATCGTCATAATCAGATGTTGAGAGAAAAGTTTATGATAAAAATACTGAATAAGATGCAGAGTTTGCAACAGGGAATTAGCGCCCAGGCGCCGACAACCTAGTGCCCAGGCGCTATGTTTACCCGAAAGAAGCCATTTTTTCAGAGATACAGCGCCTAGGCGCTACACAGGAAGGGAGCGCAGCGCCTAGGCGCTGCCTTCTAGCGCTTAGGGCCTGTTTTAGGGTTATAATGTTTAAGCCCGCAAAAAGTCCAGAAAGACACTAATTTTTGGAAAATCATGTATAGTGGACCTTTGAATCCAAATTATCGTTCCCACGAGAACCATACTTTAGACCTTAGTTAAATTTTTCGAACTCCTATTTGATAAAAATAAACAAAGATTTATGCGTTGATGTGAAATTTTGATTTAAACAGTTTAACTTAATTAAAATGTACACAAAGATTTGTTGAGATTTCAAATAATGAATGGAAATTAGAACCGAACAATTCACATATTGATCACATTTAAGTCTTAATTTAATATTCAAGAGCCTAATGTAGTATTCGATTGAATTCTTCTATGATATTCAATTTACTCATATCGAGTTCTCATTGCACCTATTTAACTATTTCAATCATATATCTCTATGTGAATCTATGATATTCAAAACATCGCTGCTAGAATCTTTGAGTTGAGAATTGATGCTGCTGAGCAAGGGGATAAGACATTCATTGAGCATCTTGGTTATCTTAAGAAGAAGTGGGACGAATTCAGTATGTATCGTCCACATACAATCTATGCAAAAATCTTGTTGAAAATGGCTGAAGAAGATAATATATTTTCTTTGTTGAGTAGTCGACTGTAAATATGCTTCGGTTCAAAATTTAAAAGCAGTCGACTCAGATATATTCTTCGATTCAAAATTCATAAATCTTTTTTTTTTGTTTTTTGAGTTTCTTCCCGCTGCACAGTTGTACACACACTAGAAAAGGTTGGCAGGGTAGAACTCATAACATGGTGGCCACTTAATTTGATAGTAAAATAAAGATTTTTCGTTCAGATAATGGGACTGAATTTACAAAGGATCCGTTTCCTACCTTTCTTTGCAATGAAGGCATTATATATCAGACTAGTTGTGCTGGTACGCCCCAACAAAATGGAGTAGTTTAAAGGAAAAATCAACATATTTTGAAGACTACAAGAGCTCTCATGTTTCAAATGAATATTCCGAAGAAACTTGGTCACATGGAGTTTTAACATATGTGTACTTGATAAATGGGCTACCAAGTCGTGTAATCCATTTTCAATTAGTCTTAAATTTGGTTATGTTTGTTATGTGTACCACCAGAGCTTGCATCATGATAAATTTGATCTTCGTTCCATCTGTTGCGTCTTCTTAGCATATTCTTCGACAAAAAAAGGATATGTATGCTATGGTCACTAGTCCCAGAAGCTATTTGTATCACGAGATGTGAAATTTGCTGAGAATGAACTATATTTTTCATCACAGAGTTTGAACAAGATTTTATCTCAGGGGGAGAATTTGAACGATTTGTTTCTGCTTCCCACTTTATGGACATCTTCTTCTGATATTGCAAGTACTGGCGAAATTGAAACCACAGTACATATTGGAGGTACAAGAGAAACCGAAAATGATGAAGACAATGGGGACAACGGAAGTCCTTTATCGCCCATTGCTCATGATGTTCCTAGATATGTCAGTGTTGTACCAAGTACTTCCGAAAAAGATTCTTAGAAGCTCAAATCGGACATCCAAGGCTCCATAAAAATTAAAGGACTTAGTTACATATGAAGTTGTCAGCCATCTATACAATCTCATTTATCATACTCTAATGTATCATTGTCTCATTTAGCCTTTTTAACTTTGTTGTCTTCAACTTAAGAGCCAAATAATTTTAGAAAAGCAAACTCTGGTCCTATTTGGAGACGAGCAATGCAGGAAGAGTTAAAGCCCTTGATGACAACAAAACTTGGTCCATTGTAAAACTTCATCCAGGGAAGAAGACAATTAGGTGCCGTAGGGTTTATAAAACCAAGTTTCAAAGTGATGGGTCTATTGAACGACATAAAGCATGCCTTGTTGCAAAAGGTTTCACCCAAACTTATGGAGTTGATTACAATGAGACATTTGCTCATATAGCCAAAATGAACACATTTCGTGTTCTTTTATCTCTAGCCGTCAATCAAGATAAGAAATTGTTTCAGATGGACCTAAAGAATGCTTTTTTACATGGTGATTTTGATGAAGTCGTTTATATGAGTATACCTTCAGGTCATCGGTCGGAGGGTCGTAGTGATCTCACATGCAGATTAAGAAAATTCATATATGGCCTTAAACAATCACCTCGTGCATGGTATGCCAAACTCAGTCATGTTCTTGTCAAGAATGGTTTAAAGATAAGCAATGCTGATTCTTCTTTGTTCGTGAAAAGGCTGGAGGGTTGTAGTGATCTCACATGCAGATTAAGAAAATTCATATATGGTCTTAAACAATCACCTTGGCTGGAGGGTCGTAGTGGTCTCACACGCAGATTAAGAAAATTCATATATGGTCTTAAACAATCACCTCGTGTATAGTATGCCAAACTCAGTCATGTTCTTGTCAAGAATGGTTTAAAGATGAGCAATGCTGATTCTTCCTTATTCGTGAAAAGAGGTATGAAAGGTACTGCTATTGTTTTGATCTATGTTGATGACATCGTTATTACTGGTGATGATCTTACTGAAATATCAAGGCTCAAGAATATTCTTTATACACAGTTTTCTATTAAAGATTTGGAAATTTTGAAGTATTTTCTCATATTAGAAATTTCATATTAAAAAAGAGCATATTTCTAAACCAAAGAAAATGAATATTAGATTTGTTAAAAGACACTAGAAAATTAGGTGCTAAGCCAGCTCAGACACCTATAGAGTGTAATTTCAAATTAACACTTGATGGCGATCTATTATCTAATGTGGGCCAATTCCAAAGATTGGTGGGCACACTAATTTACCTCACAATTACTCAACCTGATATCTCATATGGACAGCCTTGTTAGCCGCTTTATGTATTCTCTACGAGTTGCACATATGGATGCTGTTAATCGAATTTTGTACTATCTCAAGGGGTCACCTGGAAGAGGTATATGAATGCGTAAAAATGGTCATTCTCTTATTTCTGCTTATACAGATGCAGGTAGTGTTGTTGATAAAAGATCTACTACCGGATATTGCACTTTTATTGGGGAAAATTTGGTAACATGGAGGAGTAAGAAGCAGAACGTCGTTGTATGCTCTAGTACTGAAGCCGAATATCTGGCAATGGCTTCTACTACCAGTGAAATTTTTTGGCTTCAGCAAAGAAGGATTTGGGATTTGGTTCGCCACAACCCTCCCAAATGTTTTGTGATAATGAATCTGTTATACATATTGCTTCAAATCCAGGTTTTCACGAGTGGACAAAACATATTGAAGTTGACCATCATTTTATACGAGACAAGTCTAAGCCAAGATTATTTGCACTCCCTTCGTTCGTAGTAGCCAGCAATTGGCTAATATTTTCACCAAAAGCTTATCAACTGTCAAATTTCATGAGATATTGTCCAAGCTGGACTCTATCGATATTTTCGCACCAACTTGAAGGAGAGTGTTGGATAAGAGAGATATTTGGTGATTTGAAGAATATTTGCTAATATTGAAGAAAATATTATGGCATGATTTGGAGAATATTGGTTGATGATAATTGGAATGTTTTCATAATTTGTTATATTCTTTCCGTGATTGTCTCATCTATAACAAGGCTACCTTTTTGTAATATGACTATATATGTGTCATTGTTGTAGCACTTCGAACATAAGTGAATATAGTATTCTCTCTTCTCCCTGTGGATGTAGATTTGCTGCACGACGCCGAGCCATGTAATTCTTTGGGTTCTTTCTTATACATTTTATTGAATTATTCATTTACTATAAAATTAGAGAACAAAATCCCCAATTTATCTTCATTATCGTGTGCTGCTCCTAAAACACATTGCTCTCAAATTTCACATTCATAACAAAACACCACCAGTCCACCACCATGCATTGCTCCTCCATTATCGATCATGCACCACCACCTCCAAATCCTTCCACCCATAGAAGCTACCTCCATCTTCCATGACATTTTTGGTTTTCCACCACCATCTTCGATGGCACTTCTTCTTATCATGCATTTTCTAATAATCTCTCGAATATAAAAATTCCAAACATTATTCACGAGCCCTTAAAGACCCAAAATAGAAATTAGGGAAGGAAATGCACTTAAAAATGGTACTTGGGAGCTCTTAGAAATACCAGAAGGAAAACGACCTCTTGGATACAAATGGATCTTTCGTGTTAAATATAAGACCAGTGGAAGTGTAGACCGGTATAAAGCAAGGTCAGTTGTTAAAGAGTTCACTCAAACACATGGAATTAAGTATTAAGAAAAACACAACCAACAACACTATCAAAGTTCAATTATTCTTGGCAGCTAATTCAGATTGGCCTCTCCACCAGTGGAATGTTAAAAATGCATATCTTGGCGGAGACTTGGAAGACAGTCTACACCGAGATTCCTCTAGGATTTGAAATAAAGAAGAATGTTAGCATAGTTTGTAAACTATCAATCAATCTCTAAGAGCTTAGCTTGATAGATAGTAAAATCATACTTTGTTTACTAAAAAATCACCTAAAGGGAAATTGACCATTCACGTTGTATATGTCGATGACATTATTGTGACACATGATTATGAAGATGAGATGAGTGGTTTAAAAGTGTTTCTTGCCTAGGCATTTGAAATCAAAGATCTTAGAGCTCCCAAATACTTTTTAAGCATGGAAATGACAAGGTCGATGAGTGGTATGGTCTACCCACGTATGTACATTCTAAACTAAAGGTAACTGAAAGTTAGCATGTAAGCCTACATACACTCTCATATATCCATCCTATAAATGGAATTCAAAGAAAGAAGCTCTCCAGTTGACAGAGGGAGATACCAAAAAGTTGTATGAAAACTCATATAACTTTCCATACAAGACCAAACATTGATTTCTCAGTCAATGATGTTAGTTTATTCATAATAATACAATTGACGAACATCTTAATGTTGTATATCGGATCCTCACAAATCTAAACAAGAAAACATGTAAGGCCTTGCTCTCCCAAAAATGAACAAATAGGAATATTGAAATATTTTAAGGTGCCGATTGGTTAGCCCAATCACCGACAGAACGTCTGCCTCCGATTATTGCACTTATGGAGGAATCATGTTTTTGCTTGCAAATCAAGAAGCAATATGTATCAAAGAATAATGCTGAGGTTAAATTCAAAGCTATGGCACACATTATATGTAAATGAATGTGGTCGAAAAGGTTACTTGAAGAGTTAAATATTCCAAACAAGAAATTAATGAAGTAGCAAAATTATTTAGAACCCAATTCATCGTGAAAACTAAGCATGTGGAGACTAATTGTCACTTAATCAAAGAAAATATTGAGGAATGAATAATCAATATGACATGTGCTTTGACTTGTCTCAATAATCCCCACGCACACATGAATATATATATATATATCCACCACCATCATTTTCTTCTTCGACGACTGAATTTACCCAAACAATCACTGGAGGACGTGAAAAAGTCTTTTGACTATGAACGCCAAATAATTCCTCAATAGTTTCACAACGTCAACAACAATTCTTTTGTATTGAATCCAATTTTACTCTGTTATACAGTGACTTGCCGTCCAAATTTCAAGCTACACCTACCCGAGTATTCTCTGATATCTCAGTATCCTAAAATGCTCGAATTGTCATGGTGCATCGATATCTCTATGTATCCTTGATTGTATTTTATATTAGTTAAGGTATATTTTTGGTATTCTAGTTTTTTTTTTTTTTTTTAATGATTTAGTTATTAAATCAAGGCGGTCATTTTTATCCTATAAATTCAATGAAATCGATTATCAAAGAAATATAGTTCTTCTCAAACCCAATCATGACTCTTCTTCCTTGTGTTAATGTATGTACTATATACATATATACATAATGTACATGTTAGCTAGTCTCACATTAGTTAGAAAGAAAAACATTCCTCTCA
>CAIGRR010338226.1:0-10591 GCA_903798365.1 Fraxinus sp. 1973-6204 | reverse complement strand
AGAAATTAATGGGTGTCGAACGGGGCCTAGTGTAAGAGCATCTCCAAGAGACTCTCTATTTTTAAAGAGAATATTCTATCATTTGGAGAGCATCTATAAATTTAGAGAGTTAAAATTTTGAAATACTCCAACAAACTCTTTATATTTAACACTTAATTTTACTACTCCAAAAAATATTTATTATTTTTCTTTATCTTTTATTTTAATTAGCTTTTCTATAGATTATTTTATTGCTTTCCTACATTGAAAATTGAAACTTTTTGAATGCATTTAATTATAGAGAGTTTCTAAATTAAAATGTTAATTTAAAAAGTCTCTTGGATCATGATTTTAAATGTTAACTCTTTAAAAT
This sequence comes from Fraxinus sp. 1973-6204, assembly GCA_903798365.1. Lineage (NCBI taxonomy): Eukaryota > Viridiplantae > Streptophyta > Magnoliopsida > Lamiales > Oleaceae > Fraxinus > Fraxinus sp. 1973-6204. The sequence goes on along the minus strand of CAIGRR010338226.1, from coordinate 10,239 downwards.
ATAGAGTATCTCACATTTAAAGAGTCTCTTGCAATTTGCAAATACTCTAAGTCAGAGCCCACAAAATTCCGAATTCTTTAAATATAGAGTATCTCACATTTAAAAGGTCTATAAGCCAGAGCCCACAAGGTTCCGAGTCTCTCAAGTCCACTGCCATCCCTGTCTATACCAGTGAAGCATCGGCTGGCTGCTAGACCCTGAAAGGTCAATGCTTTCATGTTTACCCGCTATTTTCCCGTGCCAAATAATTCATTTCGAAAGCAAATTCTAAAATGACAGCTCTGGTCCCGTTGCATTTTTCAAAGAAAATCACCACCCTCCATCAATCACACATTCTTTAAATTAACGGTTATGATTTATCCATCATTCTATCCCTCAAGATTAGGTTATCAAATTAAGGAATATGCCAAGAATTATGTGAAAAAGTTAAGTCAAGGAATCATCAGCTAAGAGTATTATATATGTAGAAGAAATCTGATCGATNCTCCATCAATCACACATTCTTTAAATTAACGGTTATGATTTATCCATCATTCTATCCCTCAAGATTAGGTTATCAAATTAAGGAATATGCCAAGAATTATGTGAAAAAGTTAAGTCAAGGAATCATCAGCTAAGAGTATTATATATGTAGAAGAAATCTGATCGATCATAATGCTATGCTTCAAGAAAATTAAAGAGCAATCCAAGAAGAGGAATGATAGCCCAGAAAGAAGGAGCATCACCAATGGCTTCTCCTTCTCGGAGTAAGTGTCAAAACCCGATTCTTGTTCCGTAATCATTCTTGTGGATATGGATTTGTATTTGTGTGACTGTGTCAGTTTATATTTTATATTCATTGTCTAAATGTGTAGAAATCCGTACGTTTATTGGCATTGTTATGTATTTTGTGGCTTTTCAATTTCGCAAGTGGGACTGTAACGACCCGCTGTCTTCCCCTACAAGCCCTTTGTTTCAGGTGCTATTCCGTGCATCTTCAGCATACGTATGGTCCACTGGGGTTCAGCCCAGCATGGATTTAATTCGCGTCCTAGAATAGCCCTTGTGAGTTGTGCGAAATGGCTTGTAGGGGAAGTCTATGGTTGTTACATAGTCACTTATCTTAGATGCATTTTATATATCTTGAACTCTTTTCTTCATGTGTTGAAGATATGTTTGACTAGTAATTTAACTATAATTTATAGCTTTCGGTCCTTAAACCCCGCCCATTTTTCAATTTCAATCAAGTCGCTAAAAAAGTAAAAATTCAGATGGAATTTGGCTTTAAGTTCAGCATGAATTGTACCCTGTTTTTGAATGTTGGCAGGCAAACGCTGTTGCTGTTTGAATTTATTGCTTCTGTGATATAATGTGTCACATAAAACTAAAAGAGAATGTTGCACCACTGAAATTAAACTGAAAAAAATTGGTCTTTTATTTAATGAGTAATGGATAGTGGTCAGTAAGTACTTAGTAGCAGTTATTTTGTCCATATACTTTGCTAATGGCAATTAATGTGGATGTTTGACTCTTGAAATGGTGGTTGTCCAAGGGGCAAATCATACCGAATAAGTGAATAAAAGGAAAAAGAAGACGTTCTGTTATGTGACTGAAGTGAATTGAAACATTGCTCATTGAAATCAGGAAACATGTTTGAAAGAGCTGGACTAAGAATTTTATTTCATCTTTATGTTCTTCTCTTTCTACCATATGCTACTTATGTATCATCTGAAGTTAGTGTCCTTGATTATAAGCGTGCAAGTGTGTGTGAATGCCAATTTATATGCTGCACAAGGTAATGATAGTGCTTTAAAAAAGGAGAAGAGTATGTATATGGTTTGTACAAACATAACAATGAAAAGAAGTTTGACAGCATACTATATAATACAAAGAAAGGACACTAAGAAGATTAGAAAATGAAGTGCTTGACATGAATTCACTTGCATACCTATCTCGTTTGACATTTACAGCCTGTTTGGTAGAGATTAAAATCAGATTAAGCCCCTGTTTGTTCCACATTATTTTTTTCATTCTCATTCTTCTACTCATTTTCAACCACACATTCTTCAATAAAATAATATTTTCCATCACATCAATAAGTTTTTCGTTTTTTCAACCACATATTTCACATTCCATCAACAAAAAAATGCTTTCTTGGAGCAAAAATGTGCACCAAACGTAGCCTGTTTGATAGAGATTAAAATCGGATTAAAATTGAAAAACTAGCCGTTATTGTTGACTTTTATTAGACTGGTGGGACCCAATAACGGTCATATTTTCAATTTTAATTGGATTTTAATTGTTACCAAACAGGCTCTTATTCTTAATTATGGATAATATTTTAGCCCCGTTTGTCTCCCTTTAAAACAAAACTTTTTAATTTTCATACTCATTTTCAACCGCACATTTACACTATAAAATATTTTTCGTGTAAATCCAAAATTTGTCAACCACACATTCTTCAAAAATTCACAATTCAAAACTCAATTTTTTCAAAATAATGGCCATCAAACATGGACTTAGTTAAGAAACATTTAATGTAGGAATATGCAAGTATATTTGTTTTAGGGATAACAACGGGGTGGGTTGGTCATTCCTGCCCCCTGTCTCGTCATGTATTTTTATAACCTTGTTCCATCTTCATACTTGATTAAGGAGGGGCGGGACGGGATCGGGGTGGAGCGGGCCAAGTCCCTGTCCCGTTTACTGTCCGTTTATTTTTATTTGTTTATTTTTTTTTTATGTCTTTAGTTCATGAAAATTATTACTTTTTTTTTTTCCAATTTTATAAGAACAACCTACATAAGGATAATAATTCTTTTCTTTTGTTTGATAAAAAAAAAACTTAAATTTGAAATAAACTTTGAATGAGACGGGTAGCAGAGCGGGGACCATATTTCTTGTACCCATCCCGTACCCGCTTCGGGGCAACGACCCCTCGTCCTGCCCTGTTTACCTGATTAGGCGGCGGAGCGGAGCATTGCGGGTATTGAGTTTAAAGGGTTTTTTTCCATCCCTAATTTGTTCACCTTGTGAGATTATTCGATCCAAAATGCATGTTCCAAAAGCATTGTGTTCAAACTTTAATTCCAATTGTTATTGATAACATGAGCAGTCTCCTCCTTTGCTTTAAGAAAAAAGGAAACAGGAAAATAAAACATATAATCATTTGAGGAACAAACAGCAGCAATAACACTGAATAGAAAGATTCTTGTAAGTTTCTACATGACATTACTGATCATATGCTCTTATGCATTGAAGAAAATTTCATTTCTTTCTATATTTATGTGCAATTCTTGATGATATGAAGACTAATGATAACCTTTCTTTTTTCGAAAGTACAATGGTTGCAAAAGTTAAATCCTTAAAATTCGACTAGTGATACTCATTTTTCAAATGAAGATGATCTTAAGAGTGTAATGTATTAATTTGATTTCGATTTAATTCCTGGTGATCACATCACATTATTGTTACCACAGAAAATGTTGACTTGTAACTTAAGAATATTGAATTGTGTATGAAGATTTGTGTAGTGCAAGTGTGCAACCACTTAAATTCTGGAAGTTTGTGCTGTTTTGAACTTGTGTCTAGGTAAAGAACATGTTGGTACCTGATACGCCTTCATCGATTGTTGAACCACCACATCTTAACTTGTTAGAGAGTAGACAAGCATATTTTATTTAAAATATGTCTTCAACACGACACCTCAAGCCTTTTCATCAAATTCGTGACATGGGAACATTTTTTAAATGAATGAGTGGGTTGTGCCAACACTTGAACTTGGGATCTTTATCTACTTTGATCAACATTGAACCGGCTTGTCTAAAGCTTCATCCGTTAGAGAGTGGAAAAACTTAATTATTTATGCTATGTCTTCAACATCGTACTCAAATGTGCCATCTATTAATGCACTTTGCAGGTGTTTTCCCTTTCATTTTTATGCTACTCCTTGTTGGGTGCTCTGCAAGATCTCTTTACCCACTCCCTAGTAGGAGACACAATGGAAATCGACAGCCCCTGCAAACATTTCGCCCATATAACATTGCACATCGAGGATCAAATGGAGAAATTCCAGAAGAAACTACTGCTGCGTACAAGGTATTTATATATGATGATGGTCTGCAAATCCAAGTGTTTACTAGAAAATATTTCTTGTGAAATTTCCTGCTCATTGTAAGTAGTCAGTCGGGTTTGCATGCATCACCTTTCAGAATTATTGTTTCACGAAACAATCGAAACATCTTGGTTTATGCACATTTAAGAAGCGAAAATGACTAATCAATTTATAATTTTTTTATTGAAATAAACAGTTTTAGTATTCAAACTTTTGATGTCAAGACAGAACTAGAGTAGTTTTCCCTACATGACACATTAACTTGCAGAGAGCCATTGAAGAAGGAACTGATTTCATAGAAACAGACATTTTGGCCTCCAAAGACGGAGTTCTTATATCCTTCCATGATGTATGTCTTGATGATACAACTGATATAGCTGAACACCTGGATTTCATCGACCGTAAGCGGACCTATGAAGTTCAAGGGCTCAATCTTACTGGCTACTTCGTAGGTACAGACTCTGGCAAGTGGCAATTGTCAAACTTGTATTATTATTTGCAGTATTTGCTTACAGTGTTTTCTTCAAATTCGAACCGTCCAACTTTAAGTTGTTATGTCACAATGCTTCTATATGTATTTTTTTTTTGTTCCTGATTATTATTTTCTTGCTATGCATTCAGAAGTAGTTGAAACGATATATAATTCATCTAAATTGACCATATATTTCATGATCACTTTTTGGTTATGACATGCAGTTGATTTCACACTAAAAGAGCTGAAGTCATTGCGAGTGAAGCAGAGATATCATTTCCGGGATCAGCAGTATAATGGTCAGTCCCCTCGTCATTTGCGCCTCTTACCATTAAATTTACCTACGGATATAATCTTCTATACTTTGTCCTTGAACATGGTTCATAACCCATAAGATCAACTACGTTTAAGCTTTGAACATCGTAAATTTTCATATTTTGCAATAGATGAACATAAGGTTCTTAAACCTATCATTTAACTAATCAGGAATATAGTCGTCAAGTCAATCTAAGGAGGGTTATTCACTTTCATAATCCACCAGAATTGCAGGAAGAGAACTTCTGGAGATTCCTTATATACTTTTGAATGGAGGGGAACTTTTAATGAAGTCAAAACAAGCTTTTAGAAAACCTGTTGAAAAATGTTTAAGCAACCAATTCAATGGCCCAAGCAATTACAATATAGAAAGTATTTTTGCTTAATATTCAAGATTAGAGGCTTTCTTAATAGCTCCTTTTCCAATCCTGGTAACTAGGTTCTATTTAACTGCTTATTACTTCAAAATTAGTTTGTTGTACCCCCACGAAACAATCACTATCAGGCATATTTTTGATAAAATTGGGAGTTATTGTGCATTCCCTATTACAAATTATTATCATTTTGATATTTATCCCGTCCGCTGTTGCATTGCATTCAACTTTGGTGAGTTTGGTTATAAGCTCTGCTTACAAACAAAAATATCCTTTTTGTCTTTCTTCGAAATACACAATTAAGATTTACAAAATCTATCTTTAATCTTCTTGTCAGCAAATCCCCAAGTAAATGTGTCTTAGTCTGGTGGTATAAAAGGAAAACGCTGCTGTGCTTAATGAAAATATTAATATTTTTCATGTAAATTGGTTACTTCATTCTATGCAGGAAAATTTTCTATTATTACATTTGAAGAGTTCATTTCAATTGCACTGGATGCCAACCGAGTTGTCGGAATATATCCAGAGATGAAAAATCCAGTATTCATCAATCAAAGAGTGAGTTTCCATAGTTTGTCTTAATTATAATCGGTTTATAGTTTCTAAAAGGTGTTTACTAGAAATGATTTTCTACTTTCCGTGTTTTCATTAGGTAAAATGGCCGGGCGGTAAGAAATTTGAGGACAAGTTTGTGGAAACTCTCAAGAAGTACGGATACAGAGGTTCTTATATGTCGAAAGAATGGTTGCAACAACCAGCTTTTATTCAGTCATTTGCTCCTTCTTCTCTTATCCACATTTCACACCAGTCCGATCTGCCGAAAATTCTTCTAATTGATGATATTACTATGCCGACTCAGGACACGAATCAGGTTTCTTGTTTTCTCTTTAACTTTCCTTCATGCCAATTCTATATAAAAAAAATCCAAATATGTAATCCAAATCGAGGTGATATTTTTCCCCCCCCTTATTGGTAGCTTAAGTGGAACTGGGAAACAACTTCAGATAGGACTTTTTGCAAGTCTAATTTAGTAAATGGGAATGTTACTAAATATGTCACTAATTTCTTCTTCTCTCTTTTCTATATAAAATACTCACCAAAATTGAAATTTTCTTATGACTTTTGCTCGACATGTGGAGACTAATATATTATACACTTTTCCCTTCGCACATGTATCAAGTCACTCTAATATTTTCCTCCAATAAGGATATTGGTGGTGGTTTCTCTCTGTCGGCGTAGAGAGAAAGTAAAGAGGCATGAGTCCAAAACATTATACAATCCTCTTATTCGATATAGTGCAATTCTACAGTGGCATCACCACCTTGAAATTTGAATCGTGTGTTTTTCTTACTTCCATTTTTCTGCCTTGTCCTATTAATTTCTCTCGATTTTATAGATTATTCGTTTAGTCCATTACAACCCCATATTTTATATTCTAGTTAAAAGTCATTATAAATTGTCACATTTGGACAAATATGACCTTAAATTTTGACAAGACTTTCAAACATGGGTTTTGGTATGTCTACTCTTCAAATGTTTCTAGGAATGATATGCTGGGCTGAACATCCTCTCTTATTGTCCTGTTGGTTTTTCGGAGATGTAAAATACTGTAAAATTGTAATTTGACTTGAGTTACCACGTCAAATTTCTTAACATTGTACTGGAGTGTTTTTGTGTGACTTGTATGATTTATTTCATTTGTTATTCTGATGCTAAGAAAACAATGACTACTTGTGTCTCAGTCGTATTGGGAGATCACTTCAGACAAATATCTTGATTTTATCAAAGAATATATCGTGGGGATTGGACCGTGGAAGGATACATTGGTTACTGCATCACACAATTATCTGCAAAAACCTACTGATCTTGTTTGCAGAGCACATGCCCGTAATCTTCAGGTACCTTTTTTTTTATTATTCCAAAGTTAATTTATAGCTGATTGTGGTCAGGCATGTAATTATTGTGCGTGCCAAATTTTGAAATTATTTGGACCCTGCATTGCACGCATAGAAATGGCTTGTCTTTTGGTCTACATTTGCTGCTGTATTAACATCATTTGCACCATTCAAGATATTTTTATAGTAATCTCTTTAGTGTGAACCATGGTCGCAAGATGGAGAGGCGTATTTATACTACATGCTATGATCCTCAATTGCGATGGCAATGGATGTGAAACAGAAAAGACCACTATCATTAGGACATTACATTAGGGGCATGATTGGTACAAATTAATGAAATGAACAATGCATAAACTTTGTTTTCCCTTTTATTACCATCCAAGATTGTCACATCTAACTTAACAAACATGCATAAGTTTTCTCGTTCTTTCATATTAAAGTTTTAAAAGTAAGCTCCTTCTCAGGGACGGACAATTTCAATTTACTAACGAACTATGCTTGGAGTTGGTTCTTCACTTAGTACTTGTTTGGTAGTGCTCTTAAGTGCTTATAAGATGTGGGTCCTACAGAGAGTGTGGATTATAAGTGGATAGTAAGTTGGGGATCCTATAAAATGTGTTGCAGCTGCGATACTTCACCTAATTTTCTATCAATTTATTCATTTTGACCTTAATGAATCGGCAAAAATATTGACTCGTGTGCTTTTTCTTCTGATCCAGGTGCATCCATACACTTTCCGCAACGAGAACCAGTTCTTACACTTCAACTTCAGTCAAGATCCATACGAGGAATTCAATTACTGGATAAATGAGATTGGGGTCGATGGACTGTTTACAGACTTCACAGGCAGCCTCCACCAATTTCAAGAATGGACTTCTCCGTTATCAACCGGAGAGGAAGATGCAAATAAGCTGCTAGATAAGATTGTCTATATGATATCAAAGTTCAAAAGAAAAGTGTAATGGCTTTACAATATGGAAAAATAAAGCTGTGATATCATGTACCAAATTTGTTGTTTATGGTCAAATTCGCATCTAATAATGCCAAAAGAAAAAGATACAAGGGGTTTGTTTGAATCTCATTTTTTGTGTAAAATGCATTTTGAAATAGTAGATTGATGGAAAATGTGTGATTAAAAAATAAGGAAAAGTTTTGGGTTCGTGTAATATTATTTTATTGAAAAATGTGTGGTTGAAAAGAAAGAGAAAAATGCATTTTGAAAAAAATGGGGATCACACAAATGGCAAAACCTTGTTTTCTCAAGCATTTGTTTTGGGAATGATATTGTCAAGTCCATTAAGCTCATGCGCATGAGATGTAGGCCATCAAGAGCTAGTGGTGCATTGAAGGCGCACGAGCACCGAAGCAATGGCATGAAATCGCTGTACGAATTAAAACAATCACCGAAGCAATGACATGAAAAATTTGATAAAATTATGTTATCAAAAGATTTTAAAATCAATTAATGTGACAAATGTGTTTACATCAAAATCACACCTAATAGATAGGTAATCGTGTATCTATATGTTGATGATATGCTAATCATGGAAAATAATTTGAACATTATTATCTCGACTAAGAAAATGTTGAAAAAATATTTTGACATGAAAAGATATGAGAGTAGCTGATGTGATTTTAGAAATTAAAATTTCTAAAACATGTGATGGTTTATCATTGTCTCAATCACACTATGAGGTTATACTTAAAAAAATTTAAGGTGTATGACGATAAATCAGTTAAAACACCAGTTGACTTAAATTTACACTTAACCAAAAATACTGGTGATCTCGTATCTCAGTTAGAATATTTACGTGTTATATGCAATTTGATATTATTACCAACTGCAAGCATCCTGATATAGCATATGCAGTCAACAAGTTTAGTAGATTTACAAGTAATCCAAGTAATGACCATTGAAAAGCTTTAATCTGAGTTCTTAAATACTTAAAAACACACGATTAGTTATAGATTACACTATTTAAGATATCCTGCAGTTTTAAAAAGATATACCGATGCAAATTGATACCTGACCAAAGGATTCAAAGTTTACGAGTAGTTATGTGTTTACCATTGGTGACAGAGCTGGGTCCTGTAAATAATCCAAGCAAACTTGTATAGCTCAATCCACGATGGAATCTGAGTTTATTGCTTTAGATAAAATCGAAGAAAAAGCATAATGGCTTCGTAATTTTCTCGAAAATATCCCATATTGGGAAAAATCAGTTCCTGCGATTTATATATATTGTGATAACAATCAGCAATTGTTATGGCACAAAATAGTATGTATAATGGTAAATCTCGACATATTCGTCGGAGACACAATACCATTAAATATTTAATAACGAATGGTATAATCTCAATTAACTGTGTTTAAATCAAAGGAAAACATATCGAATCCTTTGACGAAAGGATTGACTAGAGATCAAGTATACCATCTTTCTAGAAAAATGTGCCTAAAGCCTGCCGAATAGAATCAACATAGCGGAATCCCAACCTTGTAAATTGGAGATCCCAAGATCTTGGTTCAATGAAACAACTAAGTTATGAAAGATTTAGTGTAAAGCACTTAATCCCATCCACAAACCTAAAGTGCTGGAATAAAAAGTGTTCAAGGATAAATGTATACTTTTAATGATTCCAATATGTAGAATTATACAAGAGATATAGGAGGTCGCCTATATAAATGTGAAGTGTTGCTGATTCTATGAGAAGTTGAGGCTTAAATTCTCTTAAAGCACTTATGAAATCAAGAGTTGTTCATGGCCAAAATGAACACAACCATGAGAACCAAAATGGTTAGATAAGTTATGGTGTTAGTACAGTTGTTTTGATTTACATGAACAGCTGAATGGTTCAAGATCGCGTTCACCAATTAGCTTAGTAAGTTCGATTGTATTCAACTAAGGAAGGTTCAAAGTCACAAGTCATCTATCATGATCAGTGTTCTAAAATTCTCGAAAATGCGCCGCCTAGGCGCGATGCGTGGTGAAAACGCGTCGAATTCGGCAATGCGTGTAAAAATGCGTTTGGACCGAAAATGCGGGGTAATGCGCGCCGCCTAGGCGGCGCATTATCCCGCCTAATCAC
>CAIGRR010338215.1:0-10475 GCA_903798365.1 Fraxinus sp. 1973-6204 | reverse complement strand
GCGTACAATCATCGGAGAATTTTAAAAATTAGCGTGTTATTGAAATTTAAATTTATTGTGATTTTGCCCCTGTTTGGTGGAAATTAAAATCAAATTTTTAGTAAATTTTGATAAAAGTTAAAACAGTTATAGATTCCATGAAATATGTTACTAAAATTAATTGTTAACTTTGATTTAAATTAAAATTTAGATTTCAATCGATACCAAACACGAATTTATATTTAAAAAAAAAAACTTGAAAAGTTGAGGGGGCACGTGCCCCCCAGGACCCTTGTGGGTCCGTCCATGATCCTAATAGTATTGGGTTGCTTGGTGCCTTAGAAGTCATGAAAGACTAGAAAATATTGCTACAATTAGACATTGTAGGGTGCTTGAACTTGTAGGACTGTAGTAATATAATCTTTTTACGATAGGTAGTTGAAGTGACGGAGAGAAATAGAAGATAGAAATGAACAGAGATTGTAAGCTCACGTTAGGTCTCGATGCTCGAACCCTAAGGAGATTTCCAGGATGATCCTTGGAGAAATGAATCAAGACCTCGGGTATGGTCCTCATCGGGAATACCAATTTTGTGGACATCACTGGCCCCCCATGCATCCATTTTCGATGATTGATGAGTATGCTAGTGGAGAGCTGGAGATATGACGATGTGTGCACTATGTTACTAAAGACAATGTAGATTATTGTATCCCCGAGGTCCAAGTAAAAATCTAAGTTTAGAATTTACCAAAAAATGGCTTGGATGCTTAAGGACGGTACAAACGGATCTCCAACTAACAAGAGAGGCTTGATGTACTAGGCACGAATGCGTGAGACGTGGTTGCTATGGATGATCTAGATGGGAGACCATTGGTATTCCCTTTGAAGACTATAAATACCCTCCATCCCCTTGACTTATGGTTGACTTCATCCTTAATATTTGATCATAAGAACAAGTTAATTTTATTTCTAACAATTGAATTTAAGTCTTCAAAACTATTATTGTAAAGTTGATCGATTGGGGACAAAAATATCACTATCGTAAGACTCGCATTGAACAATAAATAAAAATCGATGTGGAAGCCAATCATTCATGACAAATTACTCGAGACAAAGAACTTCAATCAAAGATATTGTATTAAGATGTTTGTATTCATGTGTAAATGTACAACGCTTCAATCTTTACCAATGTATCATTAAAAATTCAATGAGTAATTTTTTTATGTATGAAAGATTATTTTATAAAAATACTTGCATAAAAAAATATTCTTCAAAAAGGTAAATATCTCAAGGTGTTATTCAAACTTATTACAATATCACCTACCTTGAAAAAAAAGGTGAAAACCCTACATTTTTCAAAAATTCAAGAAGGAAAAATCGGAGGAAAAACTCTCTATTATAAAAACTGGAATACTCTAATACTAGTTTGTTGTGAAAAGATAAGAGATTATATGCACAATATGAAGTAATTGATAACAAGAACACAATAATAAAATAATTTCTAAAGAATGGAGATTTTATTATAACATGGAGAAAGAATACAAAGATTTTGTGTTTATGATTTGTTTAACTTAATCTAACTTCTTATGGGAAAAAACCAACACAACTAAATTGTAGAGAAGAGTGAAATATATATAGCGAATTAATAGAGAATGTCAAAACTCTTATAGTAGAGTTGTAGTTGAAATAGAATGCCAAAACGAAGTTCAAAATAGAAAAGAACAGAAAATATCGCGCATGGACAAAATAGGTAGGCGGCGTCAAGCCAAAAGTACCATAGCATCATGGCGCCACAACGCCCACTCTTAGGTCATTTACTCCAAAAATATTAATTTTATTCATCCCAATCTCATCTTCAATTTAAACACAAGTTTCTACTCCTAGTGGACTTTCAAGTAGAATTCCAATTAGAATTCGTCAAACAAGCTTGAATAGGATTAAACAATTGCACTCCAAATAGAATTCTTCTTAATGTAACTTTAATTAGAAATTTAAATTATCTTCAACAAATAATTCAGATCATACCCAAATTCTAACAATCTCTACCTTGACATGAATTTCACTATAATGAACAAAATTTTAAAAGAATTATCCACCTGTAGACAAACTCCACTGCAAGGAATAAACATGAACTTTTCTAGTAACAATTCCAACTGCAAATATTCTCCAGCTCTGCTAGTCCAGCTGGAGCAAAAGTGATCTAATGATCACTAAATAAAGCTGAAATAAGCCATGTAATAGAATCCCAACTTAATGCATCAAAATAAGTCTTGGCTAGAATCAACACCCTTAACCGCATTCAAATCATCAAACAAAATTAGCATAATTGTACCTATGTGGAACCTTATGTTAAAAAATGGGTCTTTTTTCTAGAAATTAAATATGATGACATCGTCAGTAATGATGCCATGATGAATTTACTCATATCAAAATTTAACTAAGATGTATTCTTAAAAGAAGAACCCAAATTAGGTTCCAACGGTATAGAAGCCAACTCTAAATCCACCCGAGTTCTTAAAATATGTTGATTACTCGAATATTCTGTATCACCTACAAGATATATAAAAGGAATTTTTTATGTCCCATCAGCACAACACGGGCTCCTATGATAACCTTCAGAACTCCACCTTTAACAATATACATGTACCCTTTTGAATCAAAAGTACTTGAAAGATAAAGATTTTTCTTCAGATCTGGAAGTGTCTCACAATATCAAGTGTTCTAACTGTCCCATCAAATATTTTTATTCTGACCCGATCAATACCAGCTATCTAACAAGGTGTGTTATTATTGATCATCGTAACACCTTTTGAAACTCCTGCATATGTTGAAAATAATTCCCGATTAGATAACAAATGAAAAGTGTAAGTTGTATCCAAAATTCAAGCCTCATCAGGTTTGGAGTTATAGTCGATATAAGTAGAAACTCTACATTACTGCTAGGATTTTCTGCAATACTTGATTCTCTTGAAGTTTGTAATTTTTGATTTGCAGTTGACTTTGATTTATTCTACAACTTATAACAATCATTTACCAAATGCTTTTTTTCTTTCAATAATTACTAAAATTTGAAGTTAGATTTTGACTTGCTCCTTGATCAATCACCATGAATAATGGGACCATCTCTATGATTCACAGATGCTACAAGATACTCCATCTTCTTCTTTAAATAAAGAGAATCGTAGACTTCTTCGATGGTAAGAGTATCAATAATATTTATTATCGTGCGTCTAAAAGACATGTATGAGCCGGGTAATGAACACAACAAAATCAATACCAAGTATTCTTCATCATATTTGACCTCCAAAGTCTCCAAATCGCCGACGATTTCTTTAAATGTAGTTAGGCGATCCTCAAGAAATGTACACTTAGTCATACGATGAGAATATAGATGTTACTTCATATGGAATTTGCTAGTAAGACTCTGCATCATGCATAATTGCTCCAATTTTAACCATAATGCAGCGGCTGACTTCTTATCCAAGACTTCTTGAATATTTAAAAGATGAAGATCTATTTGAGATACGGCCTTTCGATCCTTCCATTGTTACTCCTCCATAGTCTATGTTGTGGACACTTGTCAAATCCCACAACCCGCCATCCAAATCCATTTGACAGAGTACTGCTCGTATCTTTACTTGCCACAAAGAGATTCTTGTATTGCAATCTAATAGCGGAATATCATACTTTATTGTTGCCATCACGAAAAACTTCGATCTCACCAAGAATTTCAACACAAAAAGCTCTGATACCAATTGTAGTGGACTTGAATGCTCTAGTACCAGTTTGTTGTGATGAGATAAGAGATTATAAATATGAAGTAATTGATAACAAAAATAAAATACTTTATAGAGAATTGAGATTTTATTACAATTTGGAGAAATAATACAAATGTTTTGTATTTAAAATTTGTCTAACTTAATCTAAATTTTTATGGGGAAAAACCAACCCAACCATATTATAGAGAATAGTCAAATATATATAGGGAAAATATAGGAAATGTTCAAACTCTTATAGTAGAGTTGTAGTTGAAGTAGAATGCCAAAAAGGAAGTTCAAAACGAAAAAGGATAGAAAAATCGCACAGGAATGAAACAAGTAGGTGGAGCGAGTGCCGGGCCAAAATTACCATGGCGTCGTAGGTCATTTCCTCAAAAATCTTGATTTTCTTAATTCTAATGTCCTCTTCAAGTCAAACACAAATTTCCACCCCCAACGGGCTTCCAAGTAGAATTTCAATTAGAATTCGTCAACTAAACTTAAATAGGATTCAACAATTGCATTCCAAATAAATTTCTTGTACTGTTGACCCAACTTGTGTTTTTTTAATCTCTATGAAAACGGAATAGGAGGCTCATAAGGATTGATAGGGTTGTTCTCCTTAACCTTTGGTGTTTCTGAACTCTCCTTAGTAGATACTTCAAGTGTCTATTCAGTCTATTCCACTCGAAGATGACAATTTCTCCTTACTCGCAGCAGGCCCCTTGACATGATTTTTCAGTTGTTGCACCCTGTTTCTGGTTGTTATTGCTTTGGTGTGTTCCTTAGGGTAGATCTCTGTATTGCTGGGTAGCAAACACAAGGCTCTTTCATTCATATATAGTGCAATTTGTCCTACTTGAGTCTCCAGGTTTTTAATAGCAGCACTCTGATCTTTGAGAGTTGTTTCAGTTTTCCTCATAAACTGATTGTTGGTTTCCATGTACCGATTTATTTTCTCCATGAATTTAACGAACATTTCTTTCAACTGCAACTTCTTCTTCGACTGCTGAAACTAACCCTGTGGCCTATTCTAATTCTGATCACCTTAAGAGAAGTTTGGGGGCTTCCTCCACCATGGGTTATAGGTTTCTGAATGTGGANCCATGAATTTAACGAACATTTCTTTCAACTGCAACTTCTTCTTCGACTGCTGAAACTAACCCTGTGGCCTATTCTAATTCTGATCACCTTAAGAGAAGTTTGGGGGCTTCCTCCACCATGGGTTATAGGTTTCTGAATGTGGATTAATTTGTTGACGTTGTCCCCATTGTGTGAAGTCCACTTGTTCCATACCTGAGCTAAAATTAGGTAGTCCAGTGTGTTATGATTTGCTCAACACTCCTCATAGTTCGGCTTTTTGGCTTGTGCAACGTTAGATGTCTGTGATATGCTCTCCACCTTATGGAATAATACGTCTATTTTCACGATCAATGCTAAGTAAGCATCCATCTTGTATTCACCTGACACCTTCCTTTGAACCACCTATTCAGAAGCCCACATTGCTGAAGTAGTCGCTACTGTCTCGAATAGTTTCATCAATGGTTTTTATTGATAGTGAACCATTAGACGAGGAATCCACCATGCTTTTGAATGATGGAAGTCATCCTGCATAAAAATATTGGACCTGGAGTCTTTTGCTAATACCGTGATGAGGACACTTCCTTAGAATGTTCTTGAACTGATTCCAGCCTTCATCAAAAGATTCTGACTCATTTTGGCGGAAGATAGATATGTCATGCTTCAGTTTCACTATCTTGGCCGGTTGGAAGAATTTTGTACAGAACTTTTGAGTTAAGTCGTTCCATGTACTAATGCTGACAATAGGTTGATAATCTAACCACTCATGTGCTTTATCACGTAGCGTGTGTGGCAACAACCTTAATTTGATAGCGTCATCTGAGATACCCTGATATTGAAAGTGTTGACATATTTCCAAGAATCGAGAGACGTGTGTATGTGGGTTTTCTTCAGCTCTGCCACAAAACTGATGTCCATTCTGGAATAGATATATGACATTAGTCTTCAATTGGAAGTTGGCTGCCTAAACGGAGGATAAACGATGCTGGATTGACTCTGAATGATTTGAGGTGTCATGAAATCCCCAACCAGCATTTTTTTCTTATCAACACTTTCCTTTTCATTAACTTGAACCACTTGATTGTTTTGCTAGTTAGCCATTTGTTGTACTGCTTTTACTTCTATTTGCCTATGATGGAAAGTGCGTTCGATTTCTGGATCAGCTGAATCAAGTCATCGTCAAGCAACCTTCGCATATAAGGCCTAAGAAAAGATCAAAAATTGCACTTAGATAAACAACTAAAAAAATAACTCACTGAAACTAAATAAATGAGAATAGAAAAAAAAAATAATGTTTGAATTAGTTTCAAGACAAATAAAATTAAACTAAATTCAATCTCCGGGTAGTGGTGCCAAAAACTTGTTCACGAAAATATATTTCGAATAAAACACACCGCAAGTGTACTGTTCGTTAACAAGTAATAAAATGGACTTTTTTGAGTCCGAGTGTCGTCTCACAAGAATTGATTAGTTCTAATTCTAATTACTGTAACCTTAACCGAAACAATAAGAATGAGAGTGTTTGTGTTTGATGAATTTATAATTGAGTTAATGATGCAGATGTGATTATGAATGCTTTAACTAAATTGAATGAAATTTATGTCGAATGCAAGTTGAAGTTTTTTCTAATATATGATGAATGTATTAGGATTACGAATTTCTATGTAATAATCTTTTTAAACCTAATTCTACACTTTGACACATGATTGAAATATTAAAGAGTCAATGCTCTTAGATTATTTAACAGTCTTTCTTGAGTAAAGTCAAACATATTCTAATATGTGACCCGACTATATCTTTATAACGGATGCGAACATATAAGAATGTATGAGTTTTTGTCAAAATTTAAAGATTCACATAGGGCATAGCGGTATATTTTTATCCCCTATCGGACACTATGATGATTTATACCGTATCGAACACATTCACCTTCTTTCGAATGCATGAAATAAGCCACCACACTCACACAATTTCGTATACAATAATTATGGAGAAAATGAAATTCATATAAACCATTCAGACATCCCAAAAACGTGTTTCGATGTAAAAAATGTAAAACAAAAATTTAAAAATCATATTACATACTTCATCTAACCCTCGTACAGAATTAACCTAGCTCAGGATGGTGGAAAGAAGAAAATCAAAGAAATAAATTAAGAATGACATCACCAATTCAATTCTTGAGTTTAATCTTTTCTTCATAGTGTTGTTCCTTTAGT
Source organism: Fraxinus sp. 1973-6204 (assembly GCA_903798365.1). NCBI lineage: Eukaryota > Viridiplantae > Streptophyta > Magnoliopsida > Lamiales > Oleaceae > Fraxinus > Fraxinus sp. 1973-6204. Next base: position 3,439 of record CAIGRR010338215.1, on the reverse strand, counting down.
TTTTGCCTCTTTTCTTCTCTCAAAACTCTTCTAAATCTCTCCTCATCCGTTATGGACGGCTCTAGGATTTTAAATACGCGGCCATGATATTGTTTCCATAAGTCATTCAATCGAATAAGGAAACCAGAATTTCAAGTCAAAGCTTCAAATATGCGACCGCATAGTACTACAATGCGATCGCGTAGTAGACTTCAAAATGGCTCAAATATTCACTGAATTGACTTTTGGACTGCATGGCTTTTTGTGCTATGCTACCGCATAGTATGGCAGCTTCCAATTGCTTGTGTTTTGGTCCTCGAACTCTGTTTCGCCAATCTCGACCTCTTTTCCCCTTTCTTCTTCTTCTTCTTCTTCTTCCAATATTTCATTCCAATGCTCAATTGGTCCTCGACATCTTCTCATCTCCAACTCCTCTTTCAGGTCATCTTTCAACTATTTGCAACTTGGTCCCTGAACTTTGATTTTCTTTTGTTTTAGTCCTTTTTCCACTTGTTTCTCATATTTTTCGCAACATCCATCATGTTGTCCTGCAACACACAATTTAAATAGAATTAAGTTATATTTCAACATATTTATCAACAATTATCCGTATTTGTAGCCCGAAATAAGTGTGTAAATCACACTTTTGAGACCCCGAGCATCTATTTTGGTTGGAGTAGGGTGTTCCCGATATAGTATCTTTTCAAGGGCTAAGCGTACTTCGAAGTCCTAGAGAATGATAGGTAGAAGTTAGAGGACCTAGACCCTCTGGTTTATGACCTCAATGAACAGCTTAGGGATGAGATTTTAGACTTCATGGGTCTAAACTATGTCGAGGGTAGGACATCTATCTGATTTTGCTTCTTCAAATTAATAATGTGTTGTTCATGAGAAGAGAAAACTATGTTCATATATTAGATTTGGGTTAAACTTGATTTTTTGTTGGACTTATTTATGGTTAAGATGAACTATATTTCAAAACAAGAAAATACGACTCGCTAAAAACTAAAAGGTGCACGTCTTTTTCTACCTAAGTATGAGTTAGACAATCAACTTTACCTATTTCCTATCTTACAAGGTTGGGCGTTTTATTCAAACCTTGAGTCTAGACAATTTTCGAAAACACATTGATAAAAACTAACAAGCGATTTGGATAAATTTGTATTTTTACAATCCCTTGTTACATTATTACTCCAAGTATAACAAATCATCAAGAAAGATGTATATCATCATTTTTCGAGTATGTTTGGCTAGGTTTAAAAGTTATTTTAATTCATGTTTTCTCAAAAATACTATAGTTTTTTTTTTTAACTTTTTTTTTGTTCAATTCAATCCTTATTTGATCTCCATTATTTCAATATGTATTTTTCTCTCTTTTTTTCAATTATACATTATTCAATATAATAATATTACACGCACTCAAATTTTTTTTTTTTTTTCGTTTTTAACCACACATCATCTATTAATCTACCATTCCAAAATACATTAAAAAAATAGGGCTCAAACATGCTCTAAATATATACCTTCAAGAATTAATTATTTAATTTAATTTTGCTAATAACTCTCAGTGTGGTATAGATTTAAAATATAGATTTTAATCTAAATCAAAGTCAACAATTAATTTCAATCATATGTTTTATTGGTCGCACAATTTCTTGACCACATATTTCATAACTTCTATTAAAATTTATTAAAAATTTAATTTTAATTCATACAAAAAATGACTAAACTTATGTTTGATACACATTCTTAAGGAAATAATGTATTTTAAATAGTGATGTGATGAAAAATATTTGGTTAAAAAATAAGGAAATATTTTGAATTTGTATGTAATATTATTTTATTGAAAATTATTTGATTAAAAATGAGTATTGAAAAAATGCATTTTTGTCATGAACGTGGATCATGGTGTAAATATTTGGTTACCTTTTTATGCTTTACCCAAATATGTATCTAAAAAAAGAATTCTAGAAAATTGCTAATTCTAAAACCCTCTGAAACCACAAAAAGATCGAGTTTGCAAAAGAGCCGATCTCAGATCGATCCAGGAAAAAATGAGGAGGGTTATTGGTGTCGCCGCCATATACCGCGCCGTGGGTGGCGTCTCCACCTTGCCGGAGGTTGCCGGGAACCACGCTCACAATCACTTTCCCCGGATCTTCCATACGGCTCTATTTAGCACCAAAAGCCTAAACTTCTCGTCGAGGACACATAGTTTATTGTCTAACAAGCTCGCCGACCTGTCAGCTGGCGCGGTAGCTCGCGCCATTGCAGGGACCATGTTATTCTCATTTGCGGCTACGACCCTGGCGGAAGAGGTCCATGCTAAGGAACCTGTGCTTGCGAAATTCCGCCCCGACGAGGTTGTTCTTTATCAGTATGAAGCTTGCCCATTCTGTAACAAGGTTAAAGGTAAATTTTTTAGTTTATTGCTATTGATTTTCGCTACAAAATGTACATTGAAGTAATAGTTTTTTAATTACCTGGATTTTGGATAACAGTGCATCAAAATTCTAAAGGATGTTTTTGTTTTTATGAAGACTACTATTTACTGTGAAAAATTTATTCGTATTCAATTTGTTCGTTTTCAATTGGCATTACATTGTGACGATAAATTTGTTTACACGAAGGTAATTTCAACTGGCATGGTATTTAGATTGTGAGGTTTGAGTTTTTGAATTCTTCTAAGAAATTTTTTAGGCATAGTTTTGGAAGTTTACTATCTAATAGTTGGTATCTTATTAGACGACCTATTATTGATAAAACTACCCAATACCCACACTGCCATAGCAATGGGATTTCATTTGTAACTTTCATTTCTTGTGTTCCATTTACCTTCAATTTGTAATCCTTGATGTACAGAAACAAAACCCACCCCCCAAATTAGGATATTCTACGTACATAAGAATTTCAGCTACTATGTATGGCACATGTGAGTCACGTGAATTTCAGAAGTTCAGGTGGATAGAAACCATCTGCTGTTTACCCAAGTGCTACAAGGTCCTGTATGCTACAAATTTAAAAGGTTTATGACTCAGATTTGAGAAAAGAGAAGTTTGGGATCTTTTTGCTACTTTTTGCATATGTTGAGGGCTCCAACTATAATTTTTCCTCAAGTGTTTTTACTATTCATTTGTGTTTTATCCCAAAATAAATCAAATTGTGGTCACAGACTCACAGTGGTTTATCTATGCTCAGTGCCAATTAAGAACTCAAAGTTGAGGGCATTAATCTTAATTAGGTGAATTTAGGCCCATTTCCAGGAGGGGACAAGAATTCTAAGTGAAAAAATATAATGCCACATATTTAATCTCTGGCATCGTGAGGTTTTGAGTGGATATCCTATAATTTAGATGATTGTATATCTCTGTCATACTAGATTTTGATCTTGCGGAACGCTGACACTTATTTTGTCAACATTGGTTTTCTTCCCGCAGCGGTCTTGGATTATTACGACATT
>CAIGRR010338202.1:0-12502 GCA_903798365.1 Fraxinus sp. 1973-6204 | reverse complement strand
GTTGAGCTAGTTTTTTTTTTTTTTTCTTTTCTTTTCTTGGTAAGGGAGAAAACATTATTTACACTATTCAATTTTTGCATTTTCTATTCCCAAAAATCACTTCTTATCGCAAACTACATTATTCTTCTTTACACTATTCAATTTTAAATTTCAACATTTTTCGGGTGGAAATTATATTAATTGACAATTCTCATTAAAACAAGTTCTAGGTAATTCAGTTTTTTGAAATTCGTTTTCTTTCCACCCAAATTTCATTCTTGCAATCAAAAGGACCCTTAGAGCTTTCAATTAAATTAGAAGGAAACATGATGACTTCAAAGATTTTGGAAGGATTTTCTAATCGATGAAAACATGTACTTGTTATATGATTTAATCGAGATTGCTACTTACAAATCATATGGCATAGAATGGCGTGTGTAATAGTAAGTATCGACTATACGTCGTAAACATAATATCATTTCGCGATTGCTCTCAAATGAAACAAGTCTGATTGTTTAATCGAAGAATAACCTATCGGATCCATTTACAAATGAGTTATTTCGAGAATAAACTATCCATCGAGGGAAATGGGTGTAAAGTTTAAACTAATGAGTCAACTTAATGGAAACCTAACTTGGAGACTGGAGATCCCACGAACTAGTTTCAATGGGAAAACTGGTTATGATTGACTCGATAAGAAGCACTTCGGAATTTTATTTTTTTGATGCAAATAAGTGCTGCCTACAAAATATTGATTTTGACAAGATATGCTTTTAATGATGAATATATCTTGTAAACAGTACGAGTGGAGTAATGTAGGGTGCTCTTTATAAATCATCACCTATGTGAGTGCGAAATTGTCCGATTCTATAAGAACTTTACTTAAGAAAATTCTCTAATGCACTTGCAGAACAAAGAAGGTTCAGGGCCGAAATAATAAAGAGCTTTGCTATGTGTACATCATAGTGTACATAAGGGTGTATACCCCCCTCACATGGGGTGGGACCCGCTTAAATAAAAAAATATTTTATACAGTGGGTCCCACCCCCCATGTAAGGGGGTATAACCCCTTATGTACATCCACTTGATGTACAAGTGGAATTGCTCAATAATGAACACAATTGAGAACCAAATTTTGATATGAAGTATAATGTGTTCGATCTATTGTCTAGGCTTACAATAATGGTCGACGGTTTAAAACGTCATGTTCACTGATTAGCCAAGTAAATCCAATAGATTCTTACTAGAGAAGGTTTAAAGTGAAATATACCGATCTTGATACATTATATTTCAATTGTACTCTTCTTCGTCTTCCTTGTTCTGAATCGACTTCTTCCACTCATATGTAGGATTGTTGAAATTTTAGGGTAATATAAGGATTAAAATGTGTGAATTAGAAAAGTCTCTAATAGGTTCGTCGATTGGGCACGACTCTTCAAATGCAAAGGGTGCATATAAAGAGTTGTTTCGAATGGGTGACCTTTTGATAAGGTGTAATCTAGACTATCAATTTGGTTGGAATTAATTTGGCCATAAGATGTGACCTTTCGAATAGACACATACAAATCTATAAATATGACCCTCCTAATTCCATTTTCTCTACTCCAGTCTCCAAATCAATTCCTAATAATTGATTTGTAATTCTTTCTCTCTCTAAATTCTATCAAAATTATTTCGATATTATTTTAAGTTTCTTGTTCGTTATTTATTATTCCACATCTTCCATTCTAGGAGAGTACGGTCAAGCATTGGCTCGCCCAACAAAATTAATAGTGTGCTATATTAATTTTGGAAGAAGCGTTGTACATTGGAGACAGACGTTCATTTGATCATGAGCACCATTGTAGGGGGGAGAAATCCGTCTTAAGGAAATTTTCATTCACATACATCGCTTCATTTTATCTTCTTCAATTTTTGCGTTTTCTACGTTTGAATAAGGAGTGATTTGCTCATTATTATGCATGTACTATGATTCGGTAAGTCGTTACTCTAGTATTTACATGCATGTGATTTTTAATTGAGTGAGGCTGCAGGTACAGACCTGGAATTTTTCCAGGTAAGACACAATCAGGTGGGGTCCACTTTTTAAAATAATATTTAAATCGGGTGGGGCCCACATCCATAAGAGAATCTGTATAACATCTGGCAATGAATAGTTCTGGTAAAATGGAATTATCCTTTTTAATTAATGGAATATAAATCATGCAGTAATTTATCCAACAATTGATGCAAGGAATTGTACATCTAATGCTATATTAATTAGAGATGACAAAGGAGCATAGTGGTATTGGAGATTAAAATATTTTCCTCACCTTGTAGGGAATTCAATAGGCGAGGCAGGGATTAAAATATGCCTATTTACGATTCCGTTTATTTATTTATTTTTATAAATAAGATTTTAAATAAAAAGATATAAAAATTAAATTAAAAAATTCGAGGTTGGAACCATGAATCATGATCCCATCCTCACCTCATTCAACCCCTTTAGCTAACAAGGACATAGACTTTGACCTCACATCAAGCTCTTGTTTGAACTCCATTATTTTAAAATTCATTTTTTTAAGATTTATTTTTAATCACTCATTCTTTCAATAAAATAATTTTACATCGTAAATTCAAAACTTTTTTTATTTTTTAACTACACTTCCTCTAAAAAATTACTATTACAAAATTTATTTTTTCAAATGGGGGCTCAAACAAAGGCTAAAGTACACGGTCATTTAAGCCGCTTACACTTATCAGGATTTGCAGAGGAGACTAAGAATTCAATTGTAGAAATTAGCCCTTGTTTGAGCCCCATTTTTTTCTATCAAAATGCACTTTTGAACAGTAATTTAACCTCATTTCAATTATACATTCTTCAATAAAATAATATTATATGCAAACCCAAAACTTTTTCTTATTTTTTAACCATACATTCTCAATCATAACTTTATTGCAAAATAAATATTTTTGAAAAAAAAAAAAAATGGGGCTCAAACAACACCTTAGCATGTTTCCATATGATTCTTTTCGGTGAACCATAAAGCACTAATAAATGTTATTTTCTCCGTCCCATTTATATAGACTGATTTTGTTTTTCACACGAATTAAGAAATCTTATTTAATATTGTTGAAAAATTAATTTTTGTCAACTAGTAGTAAATTATTGTTAAAAGTAGTAAATAAATAAATAAAGATATATTAGTAAACGACCAAAACAAATGATTCTCAATAAAGAAACAAGACTATGTAATTCGAAGGAAAAAAAATAAGAAAAGACGGCCTATATAAATGGGACGAACAGTAGGAAAAACAATTAATTCAAATCTTGCTTGCTCTGTTATTCGGCAGTGGGTGCATTGCTGAAGAGAAACTTGCAAATAGAACATATTCTTCCGAAGTATAATAATCTTCATGTTCTTTCTTCATTAGCATGGGTGTTTTCTCACTTGAGAGTTAAAAGAGTGGATAGTAAAGTAAAATTTCGATCCTCGAAGTAAAACCTGCAAGGAACCCACCCAAATACACTGGCTTGGCTACCAAGGTAAAAACTACAAACTTGTCAATTGTACTGTCTAGTTTAGCCCAGGACAAGTAAAACTAGTTACTCAAGCGCAAGCACAAATGTGAACCAGACAAAAGTGTAATCCAGCCAAATAAACAAGGAAAATTTCAAAGCAACGTTAGAAACACAGCATTAATTCAATTATTGTAGTCAATCAATTCTTGCTTCCAGCAAATCCACAATCTTCGCAAGCTTTTTGAAAATATAAAATATAGAAAAACATTAATTTCGGAATACAACCAACAGAATCGTCGTGAAGCGATATCTGATCTCAGCTATGTTTGGCAACATGTGAAAATTAGAAAAAACAAGTAGCTCTTATCTGAATGCAGCAGGAAAAATTGTGAAATGAAACGGGGGCACCCAAGTAGCTTTAAGTTATTTATCCAAATAAACATTCTTGATTTTGTCCATTTAGGCTAACTGATCAGAAATAACCAGAAAAAGAGGGACTGCCAGTAACCATTTAGCTGTCCAAGTTAACAGGTTCCCGCAGGAATCGCTCCATCTGACGTGCCCTAGTCTTTATGGACATGTCAAAAACTTTTTGTCCGAATTCCACCACAAGCCCACCAAGAATGCTGGGATTAATCTGCATGCACAGAGGAAAATTAAGAAAGTTTCCATTCACATCTCCATGAGAAACGGGATTATATTGATTAAACAATAGGCCGTACCTTCTGTTCAACCTTAACCTTCTTCCCCTGACCCATCATATCCTGCAATGTTTCTTTCAGCACTTTCTCCTCTTCTTGAGGTAGAGGCTACAGAGACAAGTGACAGTGTAAAAATGATATAAATGCAAGTAGATATTAATGAACGCTATGAATCAAAACTCAGGTATTTTTCCCACATTATCATGAGTTCTACTACCAAATAAGATGGATCGATATGGATCACTTAAAACAGTTAAAAAATTATCTGAACTCAGTTGAATGAACTCCAAGATTAGCTTATACAAGTTTGTGCAAAAGTTAAACAAATATTATATCCCCAAATCTCATTTCACATAAAGGCCCCTGAGCAAGAGGGAGGTTTCAAGCATGTTCTTGCTTTTTCTGCCAATTTCGGAATTTTTGAAGGTCTATAAATTCCTCTGAGTATTCATGTAGGTACATTTTCCGCTGATCTTTTTTTTCAAACAGTGTCAAATTAATAAAACAGAAATATCTTTCTGCCAATTTCATAAATTTTTTCATCTCTACCAATTAATACATTTTGAAGAGAGCACAGAGAAAGTGAACTACGCCCAGAAAGATACAGTTCATGTAATAATCCATTTCGGCAGTATCTCAAAAGAATTCACAATCCAAGTAGATGAACTTACAATCACAGATGTTACTATGACTTTAACTTCTCCCTTGTGTGCCATGGTCAGCTCCGTAAACCTCTGAGCTATACGCTCTAAATGTGCCAGCCTCCCAAATTCAGCTACAACAGCTGGTACAAGCAAGAAGAGGGGGTCAATCACGAATGGCATCTATTTAAATAACACAGCAGTGCATCAGAAGTATTAATTATCATTAACTGGAAATGAAACAATTCAACTAGAATTGTGCAAGCAAAACGCAAGGGATGTGTAAAATCTGCGGATATAGATAGTATAATAAAAATTATTCACATGATAATTTGCTAGGTGAAACCAGAGCTGTCATTCACTAACACCACATACTTTTGGGTAACTATTAGCATCATAAACAAGCACATATAATCCTGCGCAACCATATAGAATCTCAGTTTCAAGTATGTTCTTTTTTTCCTAGAAAGATGAAAAGAATGAAATGCTCACAAAGGTCAGAAGAATCAGAAACCAGGATTAAGCTCTTTCACATTATAGATTTCCAGTGACGATTAAAACAAAATGCTTTTTAAGTATTTCCAACGTTTTGGTAGAACATGTATATGAGATTTTCAATCCTGTAAATCTTCGTGCTCCAAAAAAAATAAGTGTGACAGAAAATGCCAAAAGCATAAAACACTTGCAGAATGCAACTTTTTGGTAATTGAAACAACATAAAACCAACACCCATTCATATTTAATTCCAACAAGAACTCAAATACCGTGAATCTGTGCATGAGATAACCAAGTTGATAGCCAATGCTATTAAATTCAAAATGTGATGACCACAAGCACACTGACATCCTTTACAAATCACTGCAAATCAAGATAGTAATAGGATATGGCATGTTGTATAGCAGAACAAGTCCAGCCCATAGAGGTTTGCTTATTAATTATATTATATATACGAGACTGGAAAAGGGATACGGTTTTTTATCAAAATGCATGCAGCATGATGCAACTCTTAAGAAATAACCAAGTTTTTCAGACACCTGCACCTATTTAACAGTTCAACCAGTTTACTAGTATGAACGACCAACCAAAGACAACCTGTCATGGGATGAAAGCTACATAGGCTCTTAAACTATCAACCCATGACAATAGACATCTTCTAAATCAGAAGATGAAACATGATATTAACTAATTTTCCAATTTGATAATACACTCACAGCCCATATGTAACAATAAGCATTCATGTACCCAAGAAGTTCTTCGCAATATCTGAAAATTTAGCTTCGGTACTAATTTCATTTACTGCCTTCACTTTGACATCAGCAGTTACTGATAAATCCTTCAGAAACTGAGAAAATGTAGGACTTCTCTTTGAAGCCTCAACGAGGCCAGTAAGCTCGGATTCAACCTTGTCCAACACATTAGCTTTAACTGCCGCAATGTACAAAGCTGAAGCATAGTTTCCAGACACACCAAACATTGTCACAGGAACCTACAGAATATCAAGAAATTAACATCTACTATGCCAGAAATGAAGACAAGATTAGCATAATAAAGAAAAAAATATATATTGAATACATATTATATGAAAGTAAAAAGGTAAATTGAGGGCCTGTATATTATCAAAAATTCCCAATGAGGTTGAAAATTACTAAAAGTAAATGTGAATATTTAACTACTTTTCACAAGTCTCTCCTCTTCAGACTTCAGTCTTTACCAATGATAGGAGGGAGCCCTTGGGCGGTGATATAGTGATACTGCATTTAACTATATAAGTAAATGAAGATTCCAGTGGAATTTTCATATGGCAAACAGAAAATTGAGAAAACATAATGACATATTATCAAGAGAGACACAGAAAGAAAAAGGCTAAACAAGAACTGGTGGCTTATGATGAATATACAAACTTCATTTATTAGTTTCCACTAAATGTGCCAACTGAAAGGGAACCATCATTTTCAAAATTGTATTGTTGCTTCATCAATTGAAATTGTGAATTCAGAATAAATTTCAAATGCCAAGAAAAGATATGCACAAATTCCAGGTCAGATGAGCATTTATGAAGAAAAAAATAGGTCTATAAAGATATCAAACAAAATTGCCCCTGAAGTAGCAAAAGTGAAAAACAAAATATTGACAAGTTAAACAGTACTCATACCATACCATAAAATGCTTATTATCCAAATTGGACCACACGTGCATTTCTTAGTATACTTTGAAGAAGTTATCCATTTCCAGTGACTTGAAGATAATATATATACTTAAGAATTTCATATATGTAAAGAAAAACTAGTGTCGGATGATTCTCAGTGGAAACTTGTACGGCAGTGGAAGTGCCCTCACATCGGTCTCCTTTTTTTTCACGTTAAATGCCAAAATATATTTCATCTCTTGAAATAATAAGTCCATAAATGTCCATAATACAATTTACAAATAATGAAAGGTCAAGTCTTATTCCTAATAAACTTGTAGTCGGCTATAAATATAATCATTTTCCGCCACTTCTTCGCACTATATTGGCTGAAAAGTCCATAAAAAAAAATTGTAACCATGTCAGGCCCCCATATTTATTTTGTTCTAATTTTCTCTGTTCTAACATGTTCTTTTGAGAACAAGTTGCCCGTGCAAATGTGGCATAGTTTAGGTATATGCAAGACATATCTTGACAATAAAAGCTGTTCTTGATTTATCCTCAATTGCTTACAACTTTAATTGTTAAATATATCATCACTCTTAATCATTCTAGCCCCTGTTTGGGCTCCATTAAAATTAGTTTTAGGGGAAAATGTATTTTGAAATAATGATTTTTTGAAGAATATGTGGTTAAAAAATAAGGAAAAGTTTTGGATTTACGTGAATTATTATTTTATTGAAGAATGTATGATTGAAAATGAAAGAGAAAAATGCATTAAAATTAAAATGGAGCCCAAACAAGTTACTAGTATGGTCATATGTCCATTTTAACGTCTTTGATTCTACTATATTCATGTATGGGCCTACAAAAGATTACCTTAACTTTTTGAAAATGAAAGAAGTTATTTACCTTAACTTTTTGCTCAGTAGATGCGGAGGCAGTGGCAAAGTCCCTTGATAGCTATAAGAATACAAAAAAGACCGTTAATGCTAGCCTACTTATCCAGGTGTATCACAGGATTTAATTAAAAAAATCACCAAAGAGTCGCATTCATCGAAAATTACTTTAGTACAAGAATACTCAGTGCCTTTTATGGGGGAGAACAACACAGTCAACTCAAGAATTCCCTGCTCGCTGAGACAGCTAAAAACTCCTTCATTTTATGCTTATTAGTGCTGAAAAAGAAATTTCTTTGTTTAATGAAATGGAAAGAGAACACAGCTGTAGAGATAGTGTGAACATAGAACGGTGATGCTAGAACCTAATTAGAATCAAGAGTTGATTTTCTAAGGACCAAAATAGTTAGAGAAATGAAAGAGAATACTTTTGAAATGGCCCCATTTTGGTAGACAAGATGAAGAATAGCATCTCTTCAGTTTTTTTGTCAAAATAGCGTTCTATTCATGTAAAAGTTCACAAAATGTATATTTCATGCATATCAAAAGCCTCCCGTCAGTCAAAATTGCAGGTCACCTCGAACAACTTGACAAGTTGGACAAACCTGGAGAGTTGGACCCTTTACTCACCCAGCAACTTTACAAATTGAGTGAGTGTGATTTGTGAGACTTGTCCCTCTACAAGTAGGGCGAGTGGAGAAGAAATTCAAGGGCATAATTTTCAATTTAAAAAATCCTCCATCCTGAACCCTTCAACTTTCCATCGGTTATCTTCAACAATGCAACAACTCTCTTTAAAACTATGTTTGGCTCATGTTTATAAACTATTTATAACACTCAAGTCACTTTTTTATCCACGAGCTTTGAAGGACCCACGAGTACTACCCCACTTATGCACCTCTTATTTCTATTTATTTATAATTTACACCATTTATAAACACTTCCCAAGCGTGCTCTAAGTAAAGGAACAAGCAATACCTCTTCAATTACAAGGCTTACTTGGAGAAATTTTACTCAGTTTTTTGGAGAAACCTCATAATTTAGAGAGAGAATAAGGAAGGAGAACTGGGTTATGAAAAAGTGAGGGCATTCGATAAGAAAAGTTTAAAGAATGGTTAGCTTTCATCTGGCATCTTTCAAAATTTTCTTACCGAAGCCTTCACCGTTCCATATTCCAAAATTGCATTTTTCCATATTCCAACATTGTCCAGCTCTTCCTAATTTTCTTCTCTGCTTTCAACAAACAACTTTCTACAAATAATACTTATAATAGAAAATTTATTGAGTTAATCACGGAGAGTTATAAATTAAAAAGAAGATTTATCACTTGTTGCATTACTGAAGCATTTATCTAAAGAGTTACCTGCTACAAAAGCTATATTTAATACGAAATGAAACAGACATTTCTCCATTGTTTAAGTAAAATGAAGTTATTTTAAAAAGAGAAGAAAGAGAGAGAGAGAGAGAGGACATTTTTTTTCCAAGAATTAAGGCTGAGCGTGGGTTGGATTGGTTTTGAGTCCAACCCAACATATTCGGTTTGACAATAATTTAAACCGAAACCAACCCATTCACGGCTGTAACCCAACTCAACCCAATCCAAACCGACTAAACTCAGGCTGGTTTGGTTTGTGCTGATTCATTTGGACTCGAGTCCAATTCAAGTTGGACAATTTTTTTATGAACTCAATGGTTGTGACAATTTTCGTTGAATTTGGACAATTTTTTTAAAGTTTGATATCATTTCAATTTGGACCAATTTCAATTACATTAAAATGGTGATTTGAAAGGCCTTAAGTCGATTGAAGTTGGATAATGGTCCGTGAGGTTAAGTTCAATTCCAATAGAATAATATAAATAAAAAATATTGTAAAACCTGTTAAATAGATTATATCATGATCAAATTAAATGCATGTTGAATACTTGCATATTATACCAATTGAATAAAATGAATTCAACATAAATACTAAAAATGTTAAATCATTCAAACTCAAAACAAAATCTTCTCCTTCAATCCAAGTGTTTAGTCAAAAATCACATCAAAAAATAGAGTCGAGAAGCCGAGGCACGAGCATGAGACGAGGCAAAGATGGAGAATTTTGGTGATTAAGCCCTTGTTTGTCCCACATTATTTTTTTCATTATCATTCTTCTACTCATTTTCAACCACACATTCTTCAATAAAATAATATTTTCCATCACATCAATAATTTTTCCTTCTTTTTCAACCACACATTCCTTATCACATCACTTCAAAAAAATACATTCTCTCATTTTAATATGCACCAAACACACTCTAAATTCTAAAAATTAAAATAATTAGTTTATTATATGGATAAAGTTAAAATTAAGTAAAATAAGTATTTTGATAATGAAGTAATAATTGCTTTTAAAATACATGACTTTTTTCACTTAAAAGCAATAGAAATAAATTAATTGAATATATTTTCAGAGTTAATTTTTACTATTTGACAAGCTTAACCAATCAAATCCAAACATTTTTTACCTCGAAACTATTTTTGCACTTCTTTTTTGCATTTTTAAGTGAAATAAGTAATTTTTTTCGCGTAAAAATATAAAAAGAAAATTATTTGAAATGTTTCATTTTTTGTGTAGAGTTAGTTAATTGTTTCAATAATTACTTAACTTATACCAATGTCATGATTGACTCACTAAATTTCAAAGTGATTAGTAGTGCTCATTGAACTTCGCCCACTTACACTCCATCTATCACCCTCGAAAATTTGTTACGTTATTCACTAATGTGGCTAACAAAAATCTCACATGGCAACATTCGTTTGTTAAAAAAATTACAACTCGACTAAACCATTATTTTATTACTCATCCAACTTACAATTGGTCACATTAAACTTCAAAATACTTTTCAGTGATCACTCATCTTTGAGATATTTCAGTTCATCAATCATTTGTCATATTTTGATCCCTTCGTTGCTAATGTATCGCATGAAAATCTCACGTGACAAGTTACAATCATTAAAAAAATTACAAATCTGTCAAACCATCAACTCACCAAAATCACCACACGTGAAACGCGACTTCCACGACCCCATAATCTTTTTTAAGACCTAATAAAGTGTTCCGTTTTCAGCTCTAAAAAAAAAAAATACTAGCCTCCAATTCACTCATCTCACATACATATAGCTAAATTGTGTAATAAAATAGAGCCGACTGTTGAGAAGGATGTAAGGAGCTATTACTCATAAAGTCATATCCCCCAATTGTGCCATATGCTCAACGTCTCTCTTATTCCAATCTTCTATTTTTACGGGTGTGTATCCAACAATTTGAGGAAGGAAATGCTATTGAACTCCGGCCAAATTAATGAACAAAGAACAACAAACAAGAACACGGCCCAGAAGGTATTCTAGGTGTATGCCAACTATTGGAGTTCGATGATCTTTCATTCTTCAAATAGTTGGATACACGCTTGCAAAATAGAAGATTTGGGATGAGAGATGTCGAGTAAATTATACAATTCAGGCATATAACTTTATAAGTAGCAGCTTCTCGCATCATTCTCAACAATCGGCTCTGTTTTAATACAAAATTTAGCTGTACGTGAATGAGATTAGTGAATTAGGAGCTATGATTTTTTTAGGGCTTAAATTGATTATGTTTTATTGGGTTTTAAAGAAGTTTATGGGGGTCGTGGAAGTCGCATTTCACATATGGTGAAAACGCAATTTCGACCCATTAAGATTCAATCTATTTAAGAGGTGCTCGACCCAAGTATAGATTTTGGTCTTCTTCGTATGGGATTAAGTATATGTCTAGACTTGATTTAGTCACCCCAATAGCGATCTAAACGCTCATTTCGTTACTAGTGACTGCTCCACTCTCTGTCTTCTACTCCCCTTATCTCAATTAGAAAGACAGATCTTGTGCCACTCCACCTAGTTGTAATTCAATTAAGGTCTAAATAATTAGAAATCCTAATAAAAACACGAACTAAAGAGTTTGTCTCTCCGGAGTGAGTTGGTGGTTTGGTTGAGTTGTAATTTTTTTAACGATTGTAACTTGTCACGTGGAATTTTCGTATGGCAACGAATGAAACAAAAATATGGCGGGTGATGGATGATGAGTGACAATTGAGAAGTATTTTGAAATTCAATGAGCACACTTGATCAGGGTTGGATGAGTGACGGAAATATGGTTTAGTTGGATTGTAAGGGGCTGTTCTCTTTGTCGTTTTCAATTCGTTTTCTGTTTTCGATTTTTCAAAACAGTGAAAACGCTTTCTCTTTTCTATTTTCGAAAACATGTTTTTGAAAATGAAAAAAACATTGCAAAGGAAACACAAAACGTCCAAAACAACGTTTTGGAAAATTTGAAGCCAAAACAGGGTATTTTTACAAAACACGGGAAACCCACAATCCACGAACCCGTCTTTCTCTACCGTCTCATGTCTCCTGTATCACTGTCTTCTTTACCATTTCCATTTCCATCTCCCAAACCCACAATCCAAAGCTTCTACTGGTTTTCCATCGGCGATCTCAGGTACCCACAATCCATTTATTTTCCATTTCTTTGCCTGCTATTCTATATATTTTGGACTTGAATCATGTTTCGCCTCTGATTTTTTAATTTGTTGGGTGTTAAAGAATTTCCTTCAGCGATCTCTGATTCATCACACAC
>CAIGRR010338199.1:0-11383 GCA_903798365.1 Fraxinus sp. 1973-6204 | reverse complement strand
CGTGCTTAATTTTAGATTAAAATTTAGAAAAAGTGTTAAAAACCAATTCACCCCCCTCTTGGTTAGCTATTATTGGGCTTTCAATTGGTATCAGAGCAAGGTGCTCGTTTTAAAATTAAAATTTTACAATCTCGAGCAATGGCTAACCACAACAATCTTCAAAATCTCAAGGGATATACCAGAAATCGAACTCCCTTCTTTGATGGAACACATTATAATTATTGGAAAGCTAGAATGATGATTTACATTCAATCAATAGATTATAATATTTGGGAAGTCATTGAATATGGTCTTTACATGCCTACCAAGATTATTAAAATTGATGAAAAACTCGATCAATCTATTCCTAAACTTAGAGAGGAATATGATAAAGGTGATAAAAGAAAATTGTCATTGAATGCTAGAGCCAAAAACCTAATTTATTGTACCTTAGATAGAAATGAGTTTAACTGTATTAGCACTTGTGACTCCACATATGATATATGGCATGCTTTAGAAGTCACTCATGTTGGCCCTAATAAGGTAAAAGAAACCAAGATNAAAGAAAATTGTCATTGAATGCTAGAGCCAAAAACCTAATTTATTGTACCTTAGATAGAAATGAGTTTAACTGTATTAGCACTTGTGACTCCACATATGATATATGGCATGCTTTAGAAGTCACTCATGTTGGCCCTAATAAGGTAAAAGAAACCAAGATTAATCTCTTGGTCAAAGAATTTGAAAATTTCTTCATGAAACAATACGAACCTATTGTTGACATGATTAATAGTTTCACCAATATTGTTAATGGCCTCAAGGGATTTGATCGTAAATTTACTAATGTTGAGCTTGTAAGTAAAATGCTTAGGTCGCTTTCGGAAGATTGGAGCTCATTGAGGATGTTGATAGAGAACACCAAAGATATCAACTCTTATCCTTTGGGAGAACTCTATGGAACTTTGATGACATATGAGCTCAACAACGCCGAAACCATTGAGAACACGAGGAAAAGTAAGGAAGAATCAAAAGAGCTTCCTAGGCGTCAAATTGCTCTCAAATCGACGATTGAAGAAGGAACTACAAGTGAGCGTATGAGTGATTAAGAGCTTGATGATCTCGTGCTTCTTGTCAAAAATGGAGAGGCTTTCGAAAGTTCCAAAAGAGAGAAGAAAATAGCAAAGAAAGAAGCAAGAAAATTATTTGCTATGATTGTGACAAACCTGGTCACAAGAGAACTGAGTGTTCAAACAAAAAGAGAAATTTCAAGAAAAATGCACTCTAAGCAACGTGGGATGAAAACAACTGTGATGATTGCGATTAAAATGAAAGTCAAGAAGAGATCACCAACATGTGCTTCATGACAATCAATGATGAGGTAAATTCTATTGAAAAATTCTTATATGATGATTTATCTTCTTCTTATGATGAAATTTTAGAAGAATTTGAAAAGCTCGCTCTTAGTCATTCTATTCATAAAAGGAAACATAAATTATTAAAAAGTGAAATGGAGAAGATTTTAGAAACCAAAAAGGAAAATATTGATTATGATTCATTGTATAAAAAAATTGTTCTTTGAAAGAAATTGTTGAAGACTTGACAAACATTGTTTCTAAATTCAGTAAAGGAAAGAAAATTTTTGATCTAATGCTCGGTGATCAAAAATGTGTTTTTGATAAAGGAGGCTTTGGATATAAGCCATTTTTTAAACGAAAATCTCTCAAACATTTATTTGTCAAAGCCTCAAACACAATCCCCTTAAAAATTACTTGTAGCTTTTGCAACAAGGATGGATATATTGTCTACAATTGTCTAACAAAAAAGAAGCTACATTTTGAAAGCAAAAATAAGTGGACTCAAGGATCCACTAAAACTAACTACGAAAGACCCAAGATTGTATGGGTACCAAAAATCAAATTTTGAATTATTATTGTAGGTACCGAAGAAGATAGCGAGCAAATGATTCTTGGATAGCGGGTGTTCACAGTACATGACCGGAGATAGAACTTTACTATCGAATTTCAACTGGAAGGACGGAGGTCATGTTACATTTGGAGACAATGCAAATAGAAAAATCATCGGAATTGGAAGCATTAGTAATCATCTCTCCCCTTCCGTTGAAAATGTACTATTGGTAGATAGCTTCAAAAATAATTTACTTAGTATTAGTCAATTATGTGATAAAGGCTACCATATTAAATTTGATTCTTCTAAATGTCTCATTAAAGATGCTACATCTAAGGAGGTATTGTTTATAGGAAGGAAGCAAAGATGTTTATATCATAAACATCAATTTTGAAAAAGATGAAAAATATTTAGTGAGTTTGAAAGAGGATACTTGGCTATGGCATAGAAGATTAGGTCATGTTGGCATGGATCTCCTTTCAAAAATCTTCAAAAATGGTTTTGTCAAAGGTCTACCAAATTTGAAGTTTGAAAAGGACAAAATTTGCGAGGCATGTCAATTCGGTAACAAGTAAAAAGCTCATTTAAACCCAATTTACACTCATCAACTACAACTACTTCAATTACTTCACATTGATCTTTTTGGACCATCAAGAACCACTAGCTTATGTGGAAAACACTATACTTTCGTTATTGTTGATGATTTCTCTAGATTCACTTGGGTTCTTTTCTTAAGTCTTAAAGATGAAGCCCTAAAAACTTTTAAACATTTTTGCAAAATGATTCAAAATGAAAAAAAATGATACTTCATTACAACCATCAAAAGTGATCATGGTGGAGAATTTGATAATCTCGACTTTGATGAGTTTTGTAATGAAAATGGATATGAACATAATTTCTCAGCTCCTAGAACTCCTAAACAAAATGGTGTAGTAGAAAGGAAGAATCGCACTTGCAAAAAATGGCTAGAACCATGCTAAATGAAAATAGCATGCCAAAATATTTTTGGGCCGAAGCCATTAACACCACTTGCTATATTGTTAATTAATAGAGTTTTAATTAGTCGAAAGAAAACCAAAATTCCATATGAACTTTGAAAAAATAGAATTCTCAATATCGGTTATTTCAAAGTCTTTGGGTGCAAATGTTTTATCTTGAATACAAAAGAAAATTTGGGAAATTTTGATTCAAAATCCGACATTCAAATTTTTCTAGGGTATTCATTGACTAGTAAAGCCTATATAATTTTCAACAAAAGAACTATAGCTGTTGAAGAATCCGTGCATATCACTTTCGATGAAACTAACTCCCTTGGTCGTGAGAAAGGTATTGATCTTGATGTAGGTTTGGAAACTCCATTCAAACAAATGACTATTCAAGATAAACACAACAAGATAAACATCAAAGAGAAAATATTCGACAAAGAAAAAAGATCCAACCGAAGTCTAAAATGGCTTACCTCTACCAAAAGAATGGAAGTTTGTTCTTTCACATCTTAAAGAACTAATCATTGGCGACTCATCAAAAGGTATTACTACTAAAGCCTATACTAAAAATCATTTAAGTAGTTGTACATTCATTTCACAAATTGAACAAAAAAAACTTCAAAGAAACCGAGTTTGCTGAATTTTGGATTCTAGCTATGCAAGAAGAACTAAATTAATTTGAACTAAACTATGTTTGGGACTTAGTTACTAGACCAAATGATCAAATTGTCATCGGTACTAAATGGGTCTTTAGGGATAAAGGTGACGAAAATAGAGTAATTGTGCATAACAATGCTAGATTAGTGGCCCAAAGTTATAATCATGAAGAATGGATAGATTTTTGAAGAAACATTTGTACCGGTGGCTAGATTAGAATCCATTCGCATGCTTCTTACATTTGCTTGTAATAAAAAATCACCCTTTATCAAATTGATGTCAAAAGTACTTTTCTTAACGGTTTTATTCAAGAAGAAGTGTTTGTTGAACAACCACCCGATTTTAAAAGTCACAAACATCCGGACTATGTTTTTAAACTTCAAAAAAGCTCTCTATAGTCTAAAACAAGCTCTTAGGGCTTGGTACAAACAATTGAACAAATTTCTAATGTCAAATGGTTTTTCAATTGGAAAAACAGATACTACGCTTTTTGTTAAAACTCCAAAGAACGATATGATCATTGTTCAAATTTATGTTGATGATATTATATTTGGTGCTACTAATATTTATCTTTGCAAAGAGTTCTCTAAGTACGTGAGCATGGAATTTGAAATGAGAATGATGGGAGAACTTAAATTCTTCCTGGTCTCCAAATTAAGCAAACTTGAATTGAAATTTTCATCAATCAAAGTACATATTGGACATGCTCAAGAGATTCGACATGGATGGCTTGAAGCCAATGATCACCCTTATGAGCACATCCATAAAATTGGACAAACACCCGATATTATGTTTAGTGTGTATATATGTGCTAGATTTCAATCGAATCCTAAAGAATCACATCTTAAGGCCGTAAAACGAATCTTTAGATATCTTAGTGGCACTAAAACTTTAGGGCTTTGGTATTCCAGAGGCACTCACATTGATCTACTTAGCTATTTGGATGCCGATTGGGTCGGGTGCACAGTAGGTCATAAAAGCACTAGTGAAACATGTCATTTTCTTTGCACTTGTATCATCGTTTAGAAAGAAACAAAATTTGGTTGCATTGTCTACCGTCGAAGCCAAATATATCTCAGCCGCTAGTTGTTGTGCACAAGTTCTATGGATGAAACAAACTCTTAGTGATTATCAACTATCATTTGATTATATATACATTATGTGTGATAACACTAGTACCATAAACTTGTCTAAAAATCCTTTTTTTCACTCTAGGACAAAGCACATTGAGATAAAACATCACTTTCTAAGAGACCATGCTCAAAAGGGTAATATTATGTTAGAATTTGTAAACACGAAAAATCAAATGACCGATATCTTCACCAAACCTCTTGCTCTTGATCGATTCTCACATACTACCTGAATCCATATGATAATCCAGGTGCATTGATTGTCTCATAGATCTTCAATGGAGATAATTACACATCGTAGAGCTATGCAATATCCATGGCATTGAGTGTAAAAATAAATCCGAATTCATTGAATGAACTCTGAAATCCCCAAATACACCACCAGGTACTACATACAATTGTTGGCTTCGAGCAAATAATCTGGTTTTATCATGGCTGTTGAATTCGATCAGCAATGAAATTCGCCAGAGCTTGTTATATATTTCATCTGCATATGAAGTGTGGAATGAATTGAAAATAAGGTATAGCAGAAGTGATGGACCTAGAGTGTACCATCAAGAGAATTGTCTCAGTGCCATCTCATAGGGATCACAAAGTCTCACTAGCTATTACAATTCGGTTAAATCCATCTGGGAAGAATACATTAGCTATAGATATTTATCAAAGTGCAGTTGTGGAATATTGTCGACTTGTAGTTGTGAAATACTGAAAAGCATATCAGATACTCAACAGGCAGATGCAGTTATGAAATTTCTTATAAGATTAAATGAATCCTATTCTGCAGTACGAAGTCAGTTGTTGCTTACATCACCACTCACATCACTAGCCAAAGTTTACGCCCTTATGATTCAAGATGAGAGTCAAAGGGACCTGCAGAATTCTTTAACAATAGAATCAGCAGCTATGATGACAAGGCATCCATATAGTAAACCTCCTCCTTAGAAGGACAAAAGGAAAGGAAAATGCACCCACTGTGGCTACTTCAACCATATTGTAGATAAGTGCTTTCATTTGATAGGTTTTCCACCTTGATGGAAGGGATCAAAAGGGTCAAAGATTTTAGTAGACAATCCTACTGCATACGCTGTAACTGGGGACCAGCCCACAGAGGATGAAGGATCAAGTTCGTTGTTTAATCAAGACCTCTATAAGCAAGTCACGGTGTTTGCTAAAACCCAACAGATGCTGCCTCAATCATCTAACTTAGTAAACCAAACAACAGCCACCACTAATACCGGTATATCACTTTGCAATTCAATTTTTCCCAAAGCCAAAACTACTACCTGGATTATCGATACTGGGGCTACAGACCACATGGTGTGTCACATTGGAAAAGTGAAAATTTCTGAAAATCTAGTTCTTGAGAACGTGCTATGTGTACCCTCCTTTTCTTTTAACCTTTTATCAGTATTTAAACTAACCAAAGTTTCCAATATTATTGTATGCTTCTCGGCATCTCACAATTTTATACAGGATCGGGCCAACAAGAGGATGATTGGTTTTGCTAGAGAAAAGGATGGACTATATCACCTCATTTATGTCCTAATGAAACCTTCATATTCACATGCTTCTTTGACTTCCAGAATACATGTTATGCTCATGCCAATTACAACATTTGGCATTATAGACTAGGACACATTTCCAGTGTTAGAATGTCCAAGATTCCCTATATTTGATCACATACTTCTTGTAAAAATTTGAATATATGTGAAGTTTGCCCTTTAGCAAAACAAAAGAAATTACCATTTCCAGTTAGTGTTTCGGTTTCAAATAAAATTCTTGATTTAGTACATTGTGATATTTGGGGCCCATTTCATGTTCCTTCGTGTGATGGTTACAAATTCTTTCTCACCATAGTCAACGATTATTCCAAATGCACGTAGGTTTACATGATGCAATCAAAAGCTGAAACCCGTAATCTTGTAAAGAAATTCCATCAAATGGTCATCACACAATTCAATACCAAAATTAAAGTATTTTGAACAGATAATGGGGCTGAATTCCTCATAACTGATTTCTATAATACACACGGCATTTTACATCAGAAAAGTTATGTTGAAACCCCTCAGCAAAATGGAACTGTGGAAAGAAAACATCGGTTCATTCTGCAAGTTGCCAGGGCACTTCTCTTTCAATCAAATGTGCCCCTTATCTTTTGGAGTGATTGCATTCTTACTGCAGTTCACATCATCAACAGAATCCATTCCCCATCTCTTGGTAATAAAAGCCCATATGAAATGTTTTTCCAAAAGTCACCAAACTATCATCATCTTCAAACATTTGGGTATCTGTGTTTTGCCAGCTCACTCACCAGCCACAGAAATAAATTTTTCCCTCGTTCATCAAGATCCATCTTCCTTAGACATCTACTTAGTTCCAAAGGATATGAAGTCTATGATCTTCAAAATCACAGATTTTTCATTAGTAGAAATGTTGTTTTTCATGAATTCTCATTTCCTTATATGAGTTCTTCAGTATGATCTACCCATCTCTTCAGCTGCATTCCATCCAGCAAGCTGGCTAGCTCAACTGCACATAGTAAGCCCTTTTCTTTTTCTCATTTCTTATCCTATGATAGACTTAACCTTAAGTATGGGGCATTTACTACCTATATCACATCCACATATGAACCAAAATTTTATAAACAAGCTATCAAATTCCCACATTGGCAAGATGCCATGGAAAGTGAAATTAAGGCTCTCGAAACAAGCAACACTTGGACCCTTACTCCTCTGTCGTCTGGTAAGCACAAAATTGGGTGTAAATGGATTTACAAAGTTAAATTCAAAGCTGATGGGTCAGTGGAAAGGTATAAAGCACGTCTGGTTGCAAAAGATTACACCCAGCAGAAAGGTTTGGACTTCTTTGATACTTTTTCCCATGTGGCAAAATTAACCTCCATTCGTGTTCTTCTAGCTGCGCCAGCAGCTAACAATTGGTTCCTTCACCAATTAGACGTTAACAATGCATTTCTTCATGGTGATCTACATGAAGAAGTGTACATGGATCTACCCAGCAGTGAACCCTAACTTGTATGCAAGCTAAACAAGAGCATATATGGCCTAAAACAGGCGTCCCACCAGTGGTTTGCAAAACTGACTTCCAGTCTCATTTCATATGGTTTCCATCAAACCAATTCTGATTCATCTTTGTTTTTGAAGTCTACCAAAGGTTCTTTTCTTGTTTTGTTGGTGTATGTTGATGACATCCTCCTTGTATGTAATGATCTTCATGAAATACAGATTATCAAGAAATTTCTGGATGATCAGTTTACTATTAAAGACTTAGGAGAATTAAAGTACATTCTTGGCTTGGAGGTGGCTAGATCCCATCAAGGTATCAATGTTTGTCAAAGAAAATACACCTTGGATATCCTTGAAGATTGCGGGTTTTCAGGCTGCAAACCAGTGGCATTTCCAATGGAATCTTCCCTTAAACTCACAGCAGCAATTACCAGTTCTGATTTATCCTACTCAGTTCAACTTTTTAGCCAGTTCATGTCTAAACTAGCCACGCCTCATCTCAATGCTGCACATAGGGTCCTCAGATATATTAAAGTGAAAAAGACCTTGAAGCCTTCAAACCATTAATTGAAGCATATCATACATTGATGGCTCCGAAGACGTCGCCAAAAAAAATGTGGGGCAATGGGAGAATGTCACGGACCGCAGCTTTACTTAAGCCCTATGACCCTATCGCAGCCGTAGTTTGCCTAACTTCGGCCGCACATTATAAATATTTTATTCCAATTTTAAAATAGTTAGAAATTAGAAAAAGTATGATTCTAGAGACTTTAAACGACTACTCCCGTCGCTTGGGTTTTTGTTCAGAATGCTATTATANCCGTGTTGTAAATAATTTATTTAATTCGTAAAATAGTTAGAAAATAGAAAAATAAAAGTATGATTCCAGAGCCAAAAGACGTCTACTGCCGTCGTTTGGGTTTTTGTTCCGAAGTCTATTATAGGGGGTATTAGTCTTTCAAACATTTTCAAGCTTTCTAGTGTTCGTCCCCTACACTAGCTGCTGTAATTTTCTGCTTTTGTATATTGTAATTTCTAGCTTTCAAGCAATCAATGATCAAGTTATGTTCAATGTATTTCAATTTTATGTTGCAAGCTTTATTTAAATTGTAAAAAAAAAAATCTTTCATCTCGAAACAACCGAGAGAAGGCGGAAAGTAGTCTAGCAGAGCACACTACTGCCACACAGTATCTCTTTCTGTGTCAAGAAGAAAGGTAACCCGTAAAATTTGGTATCATAACTGCGGCTCAAGACCCTCGATAAGAAAGCTATGGATCTAGATCCAAATTCCTCGAACACCACAGAGGTGGTAGATGTTCAAAAGAAAAATAGGAAATAGCGCGTGGATGCGCTTGAGGTGATAAACACTAGGTTATGTTTTACCATGGAGGGCCTCGAAGAAAAGGTCGAGGTCGTAGAGATGGAAAGTCGACAACTGGATAAGGGTCGAAGGGCTAACGCAGCAATGACTAAAGCTGCTGTTATCATACTTGATCTATAGGATGAAATGGAAGCGTTGAAAGCTCAATTGCTAGTGCTTCAACGCGCGGTTGGTAATGGGCAAGCCACTGCACAAGAGCCTGTGCTTAGGTTCAGAATTCCAGAATCGTGTACCTACGGAGGGGCACGCGATGCTAAAGAAGTTGAGAACTTCTTGTTCGACATGAAACAATACTTTCTTGCGGCTTCGATCAAAGACGAAGCGAGAAAGGTTACAACAGCTACCATGTATCTAGGTGGAGATGCAAAACTATGGTGGCGAACAAAGNAACAATACTTTCTTACGACTTCGATCAATGACGAAGCAAGAAAGGTGACAACAGCTACCATGTATCTTGGTGGAGATGCAAAACTGTGGTGGTGAACAAAGTATGCTGATATTTAGGCCAACAGGGTTCGAATAGATTCATGGGATCTTTTCAAGGAAGCTATCAAATCTCAATTTTTTTTCTAAAAATGTGGAATATGATGCACATCGGGTACTAAGAAAATTGAAACATACGACCTCCATCAGGGAGTATGTGAAAGCCTTTTCAGGACATATGTTGAATATTCGAGATATGTAGGAAAAGAATAAGTTATTCACCTTCATGGAAGGGTTGAAACCGTGGACATGCACGAAGCTTCAGAGGCAGAAGGTTACTGACTTGAGCATGGCCATGGGAGCCGCCGAATGTGTGAATAACTATCAGTCAAAATCTAGAAAAGATCGGTCTTTAGGGAATAGTCAATCTGTTGGAGGTGGAAACAGACCTTACAGACCCAACTCAAACTCAAATGGGGGAGAGCGTTACTCTAAGAACAAGGGAGGAAACTATCAAAATAGATATCAAGGTAACTATACGGCAACACCAGTAATAACTGGAATAAAGGAAAAGCAACGGAGGGCAGATCTGATGTCACTCCTAAATTGATGTGCTTTTTATGTGAAGGACCCCATCGGGTGGCGGAGTGTCCTCAGAAACATATGTTAAATACATATTGTCAACTATCCGATGGTGGATCGAGTTCAAAGCAAGATGCCCCATAAGTTAGCTGTCATGGTGAGACTGATTTTGAAGAGGATGAGGATGTAGAAGGTACATTCTCACATCGGTGAAATACAATATCGCACTGAGATACAAAAAGGGACGATGTTCCCTCGAAAGAGCCAAAGATGGAAGAATCGAAGGCCCACATTTGCAGGGTAAAAGGCCTAATGTACATTGATGTGAAGATCAATGAATAGCCAATCAGGGCTATGGTGGATACGAGCGCTACTTAAAACTACCTTGCAAATACCGAAGTAGAGCGGCTCAGACTTGTCCTGGAGAAAGGTAGTGGAAAAGTCAAGGCAATCAACTCTGTTGCACAACCAATAGTTGGAATAGCGAAATATGTGTCAATCAAGGCAGGTCCTTTCGAAGGAAGGAAAAATCTGTCGGCAGTTCAAATGGATGATTTCAATCTCATTCTGAGATTGAAATTTTTTCGGGATACTAAGACAGCAATGTCGCCATATGTCGATTCATTGATGATGCGTCATCACTACACAAGGTGGGAAGATGGGCAAAAAGAGTATCTCAGTCATATAATTTAGCAAGGGTTTCAAGAGGAATGTACCCTCATTTTTTTGCACTCTTCGACTAGAGGAGATCGAAGAGGCGACTGGTCCTATTCCAAAACCTGTCAAAAGGCTTGTTTAAGGAGTTTGAGGACATCGTGCCGGAGGAGTTACCAAAGAAATTGCCACCGAGAAAGGCAATTGATCATGAGATTAAACTCATTCCAAGTGCCAAACCTTTCGCCAGGGTACCGTATCGTATGTCTCAGCCGGAGCTTGAAGAGCTTCGAAAACAATTGGAAGAAAT
The DNA here is from genome assembly GCA_903798365.1 of Fraxinus sp. 1973-6204. Classification (NCBI taxonomy): domain Eukaryota; kingdom Viridiplantae; phylum Streptophyta; class Magnoliopsida; order Lamiales; family Oleaceae; genus Fraxinus; species Fraxinus sp. 1973-6204. Next base: position 352 of record CAIGRR010338199.1, on the reverse strand, counting down.
GCTGGAAAGTGGGGTTATCGTGCCTGCGAAATCACCATATGGAGCTCCCGTGTTATTTTAGAAAAAGGCCAATGGTTCTCTTAGAATGTGTTGCGACTATCGAGCCTTAAACAAGATCAATGTAAAGAATAGTTATCCTATTCCGCTAGTCATCGATTGCTTTGATCGACTGAACCGGGCTAGGTACTATACAAAGATTGATTTTAGATTCGGATACTAGAAAGTTCGGATCAAAGAGAGAGATGAAGCAAAAACTACAGTGGTAACTAGATATGGAGCCTTCGAATTCAAATTGATGCCTTTTGGCTTGACAAATGCTCCAGTAACATTTTGCACGATGATGAATCAGGTA
>CAIGRR010338133.1:0-13422 GCA_903798365.1 Fraxinus sp. 1973-6204 | reverse complement strand
CATTTTAGATTTAAATGATTTTTTAAAAAATGAAAAATTCCATAGGGAATGGGTAGGATTAGTTCTTAATTGCTAAACCCCGATCTTATCCGAGTCGGTTGACAATTACAAGAACCCGACCCAAACTAACTAACTGGTGAAATCGGACTAGACTGACCCCAGTTGGCTCGGGTCGGTCCTGTTAGTCAGATAGGCCGGTTAATTTTCCCACCCCTACTTGGGGAGATGGAATAAGTATCTATTTTATTTTTTCAGAACAAAATATTAACTAAAAGTGATGATTTAGTTAAAAATTTTAACTAAGAAAAAAATAAAGAAAATTCTCTGATTTGGTTGGGAGTGCAACTCTGAAACTGTAGTTTGCCACATATATTTGATTCACAGCACCGAATTTTGGTCCATCTATTTGATTTTAGTTATACCTTTTTTTTCTCAAACTTCATTGCAACTTTTGTTTTCCTGAGGAATGACATGATCAGTGGGTTGTTTTATCATATTTTGATTGAAATATGGCTGTGGAACAGTGGACAAAGAAGGGTTGGTGGGTTTGGAAACTCGCGTGGTAGTGGACGGGGTCGTGGATTTGGAAGAGGTCGTGGACGAGGAAGAGGCCGTGGTGAGAAGGTATCTGCTGAAGACCTGGATGCCGATTTAGAGAAGTACCATGCTGATGCAATGCAAACGAACTGATCGGATATATCATTTATTTGCCCACTTTCGGCATCTACAGCGACAGTCTGTTGAATGATGCAATAAGTTCCAAATGTCTGTATGTTTGTCGACGTTCAGCTCTTTTGGAGAAGATAGAGTGCTCCTAGTAGGAGTCAAACCTTGGTTCCCTGAACTTTGTTTATTTTCTTGTCGTTTGAATATGTTACATGGGTCGATAAACAGGTGTGTATTATAGGGTTTCATATCATAAGATTTGACACAGTTTTATGCTAGTTATCAACCTACCGCTACCTCCCTCACTTGGGCTTAGGACCGGCGATGATTATGTATTGATTATTGAATCAACATTATGTTATATTAGCTTGTCAAGTTTCTGTTGAAGTACGGGGCAAAGGATCAGAATGGGATTTATGAGTCAAATGTTCAGAGGAGGTTTTACTCAGACGTGCGGAGTATGCATACAAAGGTGGTCGAGCTAAACCAAACTGGAAGCTATTAGGCAGCTGCAATTTTGAAGGCCTTGAGTGCTACCAGCATCATAAACTGCATTGAATGTTCTTTGAGGGAGTCTTCCATTGTTCTTTTCATGAATGGTCTTACATTGTAAGTTATGCCTTTGGTTTTGAGACTAGGTTCTTCGTGTGGCTGTTTGGCCATTCATTTAAAACTTTTGAATTCATATTTTATATAAAAATATTCTTAAAAATAGTATTTCTATACATATAACATGATTTCAAATGTTTTGGATGAACATGAAAATCAGTATTGTGAGTTTCTTGATCCTAATGAACAAAAAATTGAACCATTTTTCTCTGTTTAGTTTGAAAATATATTTATAATCAATCTATTAGATATTTAAACAAAATGAGGAAATTGCAGCTCATGTCACTTTTTGAATTGGTATTTTAAAAAATGTCACATTTTAATGATCTTTGCAAAATATTAGATGAAAAAATAGTGCAAAAAACAGAAAAATCTCACACCAAACCCACCCCACCTTAACAGCAAAAAATCCTCCTTCTCTAACACTACTCTTCTTCCCCCTTTTCTCATTTTTAAAAAAAAAAAAAAGAAAGAAAAAAAATCAAAACTCAAATCTTGAAAGCTCTGACATCCGTTAGTCTAGCGATGGCAAAAAAACCCGCCTCGCCCCGGCGTTACCCCTCCTCGACGGGTTAGTGGGGCAGGGCGAGAAGAGGGTGTCCCGTCCCGAATCCATCCCGTGAAGAATAAAAAAAATAATTAATTACAAATTAAAAAAAATAGTTAACTAGAAATTTTTGAAAAAAAAATTAAAAAAAATTAAATTGGACAGGAAATTGGGCAAGTCCACGCCCCGAACCCGCCTCCCCCGTCTAAGGTGGGGCGGGGCGGGGCGGGAAGGGGGTGTCCCGCCACGTTGCCATCTCTATGTTAGTCGTTTCCCTGCTCGACTCTCCTTTCTCGTTCGGCCGACATAGCATCTGCAACAAGCGAAATGACTACTGAAATTTCTATTTTTGTCTCACATTTTCAATCTTTGTTTATCGATTTCTTATTAGTAGCAATTGAGATTGTGATACAGAACCATTGCCATATTTTGAATTTGACCCGTGTCTTCTTCTCTGGATCTTTTTGTTTGTTTTTGTTTTTTTAATTGCTCACATTGAAAAGGAGATGGATGAAAATGAAGTCTCTGGCATGTATGCTTTTATTGATTATTTGAGTTTTTGTTTTTATCAATTTTTGTTTATTTGTTAAATTGTTAGTAGGATATTTTGTTGATTTTTAATTTCATAAATTAGTCATATAAGTTGGTTTTTGAGGATTATGTAGTGTTTAGTTATTTCTCTTTTTCTACATTAATTAGGTTCTTTTCAAAAGCTATTGTTTATTTAAACATCCGATTCATGTTAGTATATGGAGAGTATATTTGAAGTTCAGATGGAAGCCATCTCTCGAGAAAATCTGTCATTTTCAATAGATAGTTTCACTTGGTTTCTTGATAGTTATAATACAACGATAAACTTGTTTCAGATGCTTCACTATGTGTTGTACGAATTAAATACATGTTATATCATCATCTGACCATTGGAATTTGTTCATGTTAATAATTTTGCAAATGAATTTCGAGTTCGTTTTATCCGAAGATGAATGTATACATAGAGGACGTACAATGTTGTTACCTAGTGAAAGGATTGTATCGGGTTCCCTCAACTGTCACTGATACAATTGAAAATGAAAAAGCGATGGTGATGAAGAAACGGCGTTTGACGTACGTTCGAATATCGTCGGCGTCAGTCAAATCGGACTCCATAAACTAGGAGTCCGATTTAGAGAGCAAATAACACGAAGTAATATGTTTTATTTTTTAATTGGGAAAAAAATGTTTATCGTTTTGAACTTATAAATTATGGTATTTTGAATGTTTTTACGTTCATGTTTTATTTTCATATTTATTTGAAAAATTCTTTAGATTCATTGTCATGTATGTTTAATTTATGGGCTTAATAGCACAAATCGTCCCTACATTGGACACTTCTTGCAGAACACGTCCATATGTTTCATTTTTTCTTATTTTCGTCCTTATTTCAACGTTTCATTGCGAAAAACATCATTTTCACCATTTTTAACGTAAAATTACTAATATACTCTTTTATTTAAATAAAACAACAAAAAAGAGAAAAAAAAAATGAACAAATTGCAATCTTATTCTTAAATTTTTTTAAAAATGTAAATGAGTCCAAATAAATTATTAAAATATTAAAAACAAAAACAAAAACAAAAAAAGAGAGAGAAACGGACAAACCTCAATCGATCTTCGACTATGAGAGGCACCAGTAGCCGCCGTGCTACGGAATCCAATATTATATCCCGCTTGTGCCCAATAATGGGGCGAAATGATTCTATATTCAACAGGCTAAAAATGGTGGCGCCAGCGCACTGGGCAACAAAAGGGGAAGCAAGGTTTCGCAGGGCATGTGAAAGGACATCAAGAACACCATGAGACGATATCAAATCCTCCTTGGAGGATATGGACAGGTTCAAGATCGTGGCAGTAGCATTCTCTTGAAGAATCACAACCGTTGAATAAAGGGATTCTGAAATCAAAGGAATCGCGTTAACCTTTGCAATTAATGGGCGGCTTTCGGGGTCATTCTTTGAAAGCAAACGCAGCTCACTGCTCACACAAAGCTTCTGTGCGTGTTTGTTCAAAAATCGAGCTAAGCTTTGTTATAAGGGTTTTTACTGTTCTTCATTTGACAACCTCCATTTCAATTGATTCAAGAAACCATATGGATCAATCTTTTGCTGTTATCGATCTTCAACTATGAGAGAATGTGAAGGCTGTTGAAAGAAATGTGAATGAATTGGAGGCAAAATTGGATAGTTTGAAGAAGGGACCGAGCCAGAAGGAGGTATTGGAGCAGGAGAAGGCTTTATTGGAGGACTTGACTAAGTTCCATATGATTATTGAGTTGGACGGGCATACGCTGGAGGTGCAAAAGAAATTTGAGGAGGAGAAGGAAATGGAGGTAAAGGTGACTGAGAGGAAAAGGATTTGTGTGGAGAATGAGGAGTTGAAGAGACATATTGAGTGGCGAACAATCGAGTGCAACCAAGCTCTCCGGAGGTTTTTAAATGTTCTCCTTGCATCATTGTTAGTTCTTGTGGTTGTGGTGGTGGTGGTGGTGGTGGAGGCTGGGAGAGTGGGAGAGGAAGAAGAGGAGAGAGAAACGGCTTTTATTTTTATTTTTGATTATTTTTTTTAATAATGTATTTGGACTCATTTGCACTTTTTAAAAAAATTTAGGAGTAAGATTATAATTTGTTCTTTATTTTTCTTCTCTTTTTTGTTGTTTTATTTAAATAGAAGGGTATATTAGTTATTTTACGTTAAAAATGACGAAAATGATGTTTTCCACAATGAAACATAGAAATAAGAACGAAAATGTGAAAAAATGAAACGTAGGGACTTTTTGTGCTACTAAGTCTTAATTTATGTTATTTTGCTCAAATACATTGTTATTGTGAACGATGCTGATTGAGCTCATGTTTGATGCTTTCAAGTAGTGATTGAAGGACAATAGTGTGATTATGATATGATCCGTATTTGTATAGATGTATTAATGTTATGGACATGGGGAATTCTATGTGTGTTTATTATGATTCTAAAAGCAGTGTCTACCAATGGAATGGATTCTCATCTCTCTTGATAAATAGACAAAATGACTAAAGTTGTGTATTGATTGTTGTGCGCTAAATGATCAAAGTTGCTTCCCTCTAATACTTTGCATATAAATAGTACGACATGACTTGCTTTCATTTCTACTTAAACACTCCTCCAACTTTGTGACACTGTCGAGTTCAAACAGATACAATTTCTTCCTCTCAGTTTATTTCGAGTACAGTTCATAAACCCAGACGATGCGAACGAATATAGTGGGGGTGAACACTCAAAATATTGACGACAATTGAAGTGGGACCTCAATGCCGACAATTATCGGTTATATTTATATTTTCTAGTTTCTGTCAAGGACTCACGTGTTAACGTATGTACATAATGTTGTACATACGATCATTCGTTATACTCAAATTTTTAGTTTAATTCATTGCTTTGCAAATTGTCGAGAATTATTGAGACAATTTGTCAGGATCGGCACAGTTGAACTGTCGACGGCTAATGAAATATTTTCTCTAGTAACTACTTTGCCTGTATTGTTATTTCTACACGACTAATGTCTGTAAATGATAACGATACAAAACTAACATATATAAAATGTTTAACGCCATCATAGTGTGATGCAAAATACAATTCCAACATTTGAACATCATTCCTATTTACTTGCTTTGTGTTCGAACATGATTCGAACATGTGGCCCGATTATTTCCAACTCTTCCACATCGATTGCATTTCCTGATGCGTAGGCTAAACTCGTATTATTACTCATACTTGAAAAGTTGAGATGGGAATGATAAGCATTCTACACAATCAATATGTCGGTATTTAAAAGCATGAAAGTCATACATTTGAATATTTAAATCCAAACTATTGCAAATAGGTGAAACCGATAGTTGAAATGTGTATCCCGACATTTCAAAAATATCGAATTTGATAGTTTGTTTTGATAGTTTAACTATCAAAACTGACAGGAAGCATTCAATGTTGTGATTGGAAGATATTCTTCATAACATTAAGTATTGGTATCATTATTTAAAAATAGTAAGTTATAATATAAAAACATTACAATTTGTAAATGCTAACCTCTCAAAAATGGAAGATGAATCCACTAAAAATTTCATCTTCTTGTTGGAATGGAGAAGTGAAGAAAGTTGAGGTTTATTTTTTTGTATGAAAATCGGTTTACACATTCATGTGATTTTTTTTTCCTTAACAATTCATATTACTCAATGTGTGTATATATATATAATCCAATGATTTCTAATACATAATTCAAAACATCACACCATGGCATTAATGAACATTAAATTCATGTATTAATTAGCATTAAATGCTCCCAAAAAGGTATATCTAAGGGTGATTTAAACATTCATACCCAAAAGTGACATTTTTTAGCACAATTTGTAAAAGGGGTAATTGGCACAAAATGTCCATACCTATCGACATCATTGTGAAAAACGCCGTTACCTTCCATTTTTTTTTGGCATTTTTGCCCTTATTTCAACATTTCTTTGTGACGAACGTCCTTTCGTCCATCTCCCGTCAGTTTCTTCGTCATTTAATTAAAAAAAACGATTTTTTCTTATAAATCAACAAGGGTAATATCGTTCCACCCCATTCAACCCCTTCATCTCCCCTCCCACGCGAACAATCTCTTACGGTTATCTTCTTAAAAAAGTCCGACTTTTTCTTCAACTTCTACAACCGTTCCTCCTTCCACCTCTCATATGTTCGCATCTCATCTTGAGGGTACGAAGTGGAGAAAACACATTGAGGGTTTCCTTAGCGAGCGAGGTAAGAAAAATTATTGTTGGATATTTTTGTTTTCCGTTTTGTATTTTGATTTTTGGCATTTTTTAGAGTTTTTACCAATGGTCTGATACTATATTTTGGTGCGCAGACCTTCGAAGAGCACCATGTTTCTTCCGTATTTGAGAAACCCTGGCGATGAGCGACCCAACTACGATATGTGTTCATCCCTTAAATTTTATGGAAAATCATCTAATTCCACTGTGAAGTCACACAATTTCATTGTGGAAACCCCCCAATTATGTGAATGTGAGCATGGTCTTTGTCAGTGCGCATATTGCACTTTGGCGTGAATTCAGTGTCCCTAATGTGTACAATATTGCATACAGGTGGTAATGCTCAATATTTCACTGTGGAAATACATTATGGAGGCCAGTTTTTTGATAAGCCAAACAATGTGGCGTACGAAGGGGGATTCGTTCTATTCGTGGACTTCTTTCATAGGAAATGGTGCACAAGAGAAAATTTGCGTAAATTCTTACATGGAACTAGTGATGAAAGAGGGTTGGAGTTTTACTATAAGAAGAAAAAATTGAGTTTAGGGAATGGGTTGACAAAATTGGAGAGTGAAGAGGATATTCAGGGAATGCTCCGAGATAGGGATGGACATCCAGAAGTGAAAATATATGTTGTAGCCCCAAATGCCATCATATGCATTGTCGTTGCATCCTTGGTCTTCACAAGCTGATGAAGACCAAACGTTTGAAAATTGTTATGTACCTTCAGCTGCAGAAAATGAAGGAAGGGAGCTTGAGGGTAATTGGGGTGATCAATATTTTGAAGAGCATGCTGACGACTTGTGGTCATAGTACGAGGAAACCTTACAATACCATAACGTGAAAGATACAAATATGGGTGATTTGAGTGTAGAAGAGGACGAAGTTGTAGTTGAAGATGATAAAGAAGAACTAAGGAGGGAAGAGGAAGTCGAAGGTTTGGTGGAATCCGATTATGAGATGGAACAGGAGCATGTAGGTACTGCTGAAGCTGGGAGTGAAAGGGTAAATTTTGACTTCGGATTTGGTGAATCAAATGACCAGCATGTTCGGGATTCGAACACCGACTATGGGGACTCCGATGCTTTACGAAGCATTCATAATGAAGATGAGGACGATACAACTTCAAGAAGGAGAGCTTTAGTGATGCTTTTAATGCGGGGACAGATATGGAGGATCCAGTCTTTAGAATAGGTAACATATTATTTACTTCTTTATTTAAGCCTGATTATGTAATTCTGTTTAATGAGGTTTGATATGCATTCACTTTTTTTCCTTCTGCAAGCATGGTATTTGAGTCAAAGGGCATTCTAAAGACTGCAATCACCGTGCATTCAATTAGAATCAACAGAGAGATAAAAGGATGATGCTCAAAGATTGAGAGCCAAGTGTGAAGGAGATTTTTCGTGGGTGTTGTATGCTACCAAGGAGCATATCAAGACAAGGTGGGTGATCAAAACATTCGTAGAAGAGCATATTTGCCCCCTTATGGTGTATAAAAACTTCAGAGTGACCTCTACCTATTTGGCTGAGAGGTATTTATCTGATTGGAGGGCTCAACAAAATATGTCAATTAGTGCATCATGGAGAGGGTTAAACGAGATGGTTTGTGTGATATCTCAAATTGGAAAGTGTACAAAGCAAAGGATAAGGCACTTGAAAAAATTAGAGGAAGTGTGGTGGACCATCACAAACTATTGTGGGATTATTGTGAGGAGTTGAAAAGGACAAATATTGGGACAACTTCTTTGGTTGAGGGGTATGCCGCAGAATTCAGACCACTGTATATTTACCTTGGTGCTTGAGAGATGATTTCGTTAGGGGCTGTAGAAGGGTAATTGGGGTAGATGGATGCTTTTTGAAGACAGAGCATGGTGGGCAGTTATTAACTGTAGTTGGTGTCGATGCCAAAAATGGTATGTATCCGGTGGTATATGCAGTTGTTGAAGTTGAGAATGGGGATAATTGGATATGGTTTTTGGGGCTCTTGAAGGATGATTTGCATATACACAACAGTTATCATTGGACGTTCATTTCCAATAAGCAAAAGGGGCTGACTAATGCAATTGAGTCATTATTTGAGCATTCGGAGCATATGACGTGCGTTAGACATATTTATAACAATTTTAGTTAGTGTTACAAGGGTTTGGCGTTGAAGAATTGTTTGTGGATGCAGCCAGAGCCACTAGTGTGCCACAGTGGCTTCAACACATGCAACAAATGTTGGACTTGGACCCGGCTGCTTATGGATGGCTTGAACAAAAAACAGCTTTTCATAGGAGTAAATCCCACTTCAGAGAGGGGAATCATTGTGACATGCTTCTCAACAATTTATGTGAATCGTTTAATAGCACAATTGTGAGTACAAGAGAGAAGCCAATTCTGACCATGCTGGAGAATATAAGGATATATTTGATGAAGAGAATTGTAGCCCGTAGGGAGTCATGTGATCGGTGGTCAGCAGTGGTAGGACCAAGGATTCAGAAGATTCAGGACAAAAACAATAAGCTTGCAAGGACAGAATGGGCAGAATACACAGGCAATGAAAAGTTTCAAGTCCAACACAATGCAAGAATTGTGCGACATGATGTGGATTTAAGGGAAAGAACATGTACATGTCGTGGTTGGCAATTATCGGGAATTCCTTGTAGCCATGTGATTTCCTCAGTTGTATCTAGAGGCCTAAACGTGATGGAATTCATTGATGACATCTACAAAAAGGATGCATATATCAGGACATATACACCATCAATTTCCCCAATCACAGGTCCGGACTCATGGCCAACCCCAGGTCTGAACCTTCTCAATCCACTGGTGTACACCAAGAGGACTGGGAGGCCAAAGAAAAATAAAAGAAAAGAGCCAAATGAGGTGGCTTCTTCAAGTCAGCCTAAGAAGTCTCGAATGACGAAGAGCAATGCTAATACTTCACAATCAACTACAAAGACAACAACAGGTCAGGGGAAAAGATCGAGGCTGATAATGACATGTTGAAACTGTGGTGCAACAGGACACAATAGGAGATGTTGCAAAGGGGCACCACCTCCAGCTCGCAATTAGGATGAAGCTGTCCACCGATGTTCTGTTAATTTTTTTGCTTCTGTTTTTTTATTTTTTGAATTGTTTTGACAGAATGTTGAACTAGTTTTGATGCTTTTGAACTGCTGGATATAATGTAGCACCCCTGTGATCCTGTTTGTGTTAACTGATAGATATATGTCTTCTGAATTGGTGGATATAATTGTTTCATGATCATTTGATTTTTTTTGTACATTTTTTGGTTAATTGGTGGATGAATTGTGTCTGAGATGTTGTGGTTCAATTGGTAAATGAATTATGATGAGATGTTGTGATAGAATTGGAGTTTTAGTTGCTGCGTAGAAATTTGCTGCACAGAGAAGAAAACAGGGATGTTCTGCGCAATTTTATTTTTTTTTTGAAATTTAGGGATGTTTTCCGCCAATAGAATTTAAAGGTATGGATGTTTTACGCCAATATACATTAAATGTAGGGATGTTCATATAGAAAATATTACTACGTAGGGATTATCATCACAGGTTAATATGATTCTTAAAAAGGGAAAATGACCAATTCATCTTCACCAACTGAGCCAAAATGGGTCATACACCATTGACGCGTAATACGTACAGTAACCACAATTTACACTCGTTCTCAAATTATCCATTTGTTGCACCCTTAATAAGCATAAGCATAAACTGGAAATGATAGCAGCCATAGTTGGTGAATCTGTGTAGCCAATTTATCCCTTTGTATATATTTTGTAAATCTTTCCAACAACCCAAAATGATAGCAGCCATAGTTGTACAATATAATATTCTTTAGGACATTTTTTTCTTTATTTAATGTAATAATTTCATGTTACCGTTAATGCTTATGGACTAGGTTGAAGACGGGAAGAAGGGGTTGAATGGGATATGGGGTGGGACGATATTACCCTTGTTGATTTATAAGAAAACAACGTTTTTTTAATTAATTGACAGAGAAACTAACGGGAGGTGGACGGAAGGATGTTTATCGCAAAGAAATGTTGAAATGAGGAGAAAAATGCCAAGAAATGGAAGGTAAGGACGTTTTCCACAATAAGGCCAATTACCTTTTGTAAAAGTGATAACTTTTGATGTATTTTCAAATTTTGTGACATCTATGAAAATGTCCCTTTAAACATTCTTTTGGAGTAATCAGAAAATTGAAGCAGAGTTGTCCAACTACCCAATCATTGACTTGGCCAAAGCACTAGTTCATTGAGTTGGTGGTTTAACGTTCAATTGGCAGGTCATTCATTTTAGAGTTGATCCAAGTGTCTCAATGAAACCGGTTACTCTTGTGAAATATCGATGGCTTGTTGACCCCTAAGAATTGCGTGAAAGTAGGATACTCCCAATTCGAGATCAAAGAGTTTTAGAAAACATTCTTGGTGGAAAAAAAATTGATGTAGACAGCAATATGATTGTGTTTTCTCAATAATCCTATATTGTTCAAGAGCATGCTTAGTACACAGCACTAGATAGAATTCTACAGTACAATTGATAAGAATATAACTTTATTTTCACATTTAATGTTGCTCATTGCTATTTAATCCAACTTAAAAAACATGTAACCGTTCCCCAAATAGCAAATGAGACGCATTCAGAAGGATTGGAGTAGAAAACACGAACATACTGACGCGCGCATAGAGATGGAGATTAAACAATAAAGTCCAGACTCTGAGTCAAATGTTTACAGCACAACTTCAGCATTTCTGCTTTAGTAATACAAGAACATTCTGTACGGAATATAACATTTACAAACCAACACAGATTTCCTAACAAACCCCTACAACACGTGTTCAAGTCTACGAGTGCTTTGGCTTTCTCAATTTCCCCAAACCAGAAAAAATGAATCCAAACAGAGAATACAATACAGCTTGTAAACAAGACAGTACAAAGTTCCAACAAGACGAGGGCCAGTACCATGGATAAAGCAATCTGAAGAAGAGACTTATAAGATGCCGAGGATATCTCCCAATCTGTAACATAGCATCCGTGTCATATCATAACGAGAACTAAATGTCAATGAAACATAAATATGGAGCAATGCCTTTAAAACTCCGAGCATGGATATAAATGGTAATTAGTATCAGATGTTTAGAACTGTTCTTATGGACATTGTTGTTATGTTTCATTTTCTACGTTTTTCCTAATAATTTTCAAGCAAAATATTCTGTATCTTTTAAATTTTTAAAACATCTCTCTTTTTTAAGAATTGAAATTTGTGGGACAGATGCGCCACTCTACAAAATGTAAAAGCCTTGTCTTGCCTTCCATCTTTGCCTTTTAAAGCACAGAATTACAGGTCAGTGGTGATGTTAGCTCATCTCCAGGATTCAAAGTGCGGCATAAATGAAAAAAATATAATAGAAAAAACTCGTGTAACCAAAGATTCTGCAAGTTATAACTAGCTAAGGAAAAAATCTTCCAAATTTGGCAACTCACAGGAAAGAGAAAATCTAACGCTTCCCATGCTGCATGACGAACAGCTCTTGTTGGATACATTGGGCCACCTGGAGACGTGAAGCTATACAAACATGTTTTCAGTCTTGTACTTGTTGTCGTTCTAAGTTCTAGGCCTGTCAACAATAGAAAGAAGATTAACCTCCAGCTTATATCATATGACATCATAAAGGTTGAAAATTCTAAAATTGTTTGACGCATGACATCGGCAATAAAAGATTAGCTGTACCCTGGAGTGCTTTAATTTCTGAAAGATAATGCAAAAGCACCGGCTCCACCTTCAATTTTTGAATCTGAACAAAATAAATCAATTTAACAGACAAAAGGGAAAATAGTTATTTAAAAGAATAACCCGCAAAGATCATAATCAAATGCATGGAACAGAAAAACTATTCAAAAGGTATCTTGTTTGCCACCTGATCAGCTAATTCAATAACAAAAAAGTCTTCTGGACCCCCAATCAAGAAAGAATTTGGATAACCAGGAAATTGCTTTAAAAAGCTTTCAAGTTTGTCAACTGAAGAAAACATCAGCAGTTGTTAGAATGACTATCGAAGAGAAAGAACACAAACTTGCTTGAGGCTGAGGAGTTCACAAACCTGATTTATAGAAAAACAAGAAGCTTGAGAGGAGAAGAAACAGGTCTTGCTGAGCCTGATGAATAATGAGAAGAACACAAGTTATTGAATCACAATGTCAAAATTTTAAAAAGCTTTGAGTCCATAGCCTACAAGGAATTCACAAGATAAATGACAGACCTGTAGGGGGATCTTCGTTAATCGCTCGGAAACTAGAGCAACATCTTCTAGAAGATACTGTCATCATTCAAAATATTGAGGGTTTACACAAAAGGAGATGCAACATATTGCGTCTTTAAAAAAACAGCTTACCTGAAAGAGACTCTGGAAACGCCTTGCATTTGTTTGGATGTCGATCCTGCACGTGAAGCATTCCATCTCTAACTTGGGAGGAGAAAAATAGAGAAAAAGGGAAGTGTCTAATGGACTAAACATATGAAGTTCCTAAAAATAGAATATTGACCAACTAAACCCCACTTCTTTTTTCCAGCCTATGTAGCATCATGTCAGCCAACCTATGATGCTCGGACTCCGGTACGGGTACATATCTAAGTGTCGGATCTTTTATTTTTTAAAATATAGGATACGGGGATATGGCTAAAAAGAGTCCAAATTTCGGACACGGGTACGTGGGTACGTCTTTCAAACTTCAATTTTTTTACTAATTCATGATGTCATTTTGAATAGACCAAAAT
>CAIGRR010338114.1:0-11939 GCA_903798365.1 Fraxinus sp. 1973-6204 | reverse complement strand
GATAAGTAGATAAAGTTGAGCGATAAGTATAAGTTGCCAGACCATGAGCAAATTAAGGGTAAAAAATATTGTAAATGGCACAATGCATGGTCACATATGACTAACAATTGCCTGATTTTTCGACATGTATTACATGATACTATTGAGTCAGGATGAATCACGTTCAAAGCTAAGAAGAAAATGGCAGTTGATGAAAATCCTTTCCCATAGTCGCTTGGGGTGAATATGGTGATGTCCGGTTTCAAAGGTAAATTGCCAAAATTCAAGTTAGCTATAGATGATGAAGAAGAGGATTCTGGTTCACGTTCCAGCGTTTTTGAACGAATCAAAAGGTAAGAATGTAGAAAGGATGAGGGTGTGTTATGCGATAAATGTAATAGAGAAATGAAGGAGAATGTGGGCAAACTAGGAACGCAACAATATCACCATCGCCCTAACATTGCTCTAAGTTCCCAACTTGGTGGAGAACAGAGCATAGCATTCTATGGGAAATGGAATTTTAAGGGGCAGTTCATGCCGATGAACAGTAGGAGAACATTCAGGCTGCATCCTTGCCAGCCAAATGTATGGCATTCCTTCCAATACAATGCAGGGAGAGTCGTACCCTTTAACGAAATACCCAGAACCCAACAAAGGCGTTTCCAACGGAACTATGGACGGATGATGAGGCAACATCAGGGATCGTCACGTCCTAAGGCGCCTAAAATGCTTAAGGTAGCTAACCAAAATGTCCTTAAGGGTGATAAAGAGGCTAGTACGGGCGAATCGATGGAGGAGTTGCAGAAAGTTCCTTTGGAAGATCAAAGTTCTAACATGGGAAAAAGCTTGAAGATGAAAGGATCTAGAGCAAGCCCTTACCATCCAATTTGGCACCTTACCTCCTGTTGTGGCTAACAGTTATTTATTAGCCAACGAATTCAAGAGAAAACAGAATGAAGATGAGGAAAATGAAGTAAGTAAAGAAGAAGCATGTGTGCTGGAATGGGAAAAAACCCAAACATCTCAGGCAGTACATAGAGAAGAAAGAAGATTAATAGCAGTTTTTATAGAAGCACGACGACCCGAAACGTGGGTATAATGGTGCGAAGAAGTGGCGTGTCCTTTAATTTATAGTTTCACTATTTGGGATGTAGAAGGTCACCGCCAAGCAAAGGTAATGATTTGGAAACTCCTCCCTTTTTTTGGACTTTGAATGATGCGTAAGGTACAAAGAATGAATATGGCATAAGATTAATAATCAATATTAATTTTGCCATATTGGAGGGTAATTGTTAACACATAAAAATGCAGCCCAATTAAGGAATGGAGTCCAATTAAGAAGTTTGAAGGATGGGCCTAAAGAAGATCACATAGAAGGCCTAAGATGGAGTAATGTAGTGAAGGCCCATCATCGCCCAAGCATACTAAATGCCCAAGCTCTGGGCGAGTATGATATTTTATTATTATTCAGGGCGACGGGGCCATCATCGCCCAAGGCTACGAGACACCCAAGACCAGGGCGAATTGTTATTATGAGCAACGATTATGGAGGCAGTTAGTGGGCAATCTCAACACGTCCCCAAATCTAAAAATCTCAGTTATAAGCGGTTAATAGTGAAAGTAATACAGCAGTTAAAACGGAAGTTCCATGACAAGTCAGCTATGATGAAGAACATTGGTAGTTAAAGGACAAGCGGTTTCAGGTAGTTCCCCAACAAAAATTGTCAGAGGAGTATAAAAGAAAAAAAAAGGCATGGAAGAAGAGGACCCCAAATCAAACACTCTCGAACAGAGAATATGTAATTTTCATTTCATTTATCTTTATGGCATTTAAATTTCAATTGTTCTGTGTGCTTGCGTCCCTTAGAGGCATTTTGCTTCTCGCCGATTGTAAATCTTCATCAATAAAGCACATCTTTTGGGACTTTGTCTCAAGAGGTCCGTTCCTTACACAATCATATGAACCATCTCTTAATTGTTAGCGAGACCCCACTTTCCGTGCGAAACAAAACTTATTTTGAAATTTCTCATATACTTTCACATGTCAAACCAATACTTAAAACAAAGCATAAAAAATAAGATTTCATTTTCCCTATCATAAAAGAATTATAACTAAAATAATGTGTCGAAGATGATATTTTATGATTATTAGGATTTTATGATTTTAGTTGAAAATGATATTTTATGATTATTAGAATCTTAGTTAAAACCAAACTCTAAAAGAATATAAAAATGTTCTAAATAATTTATGGAAATAAGTATTAGTGGATGAATTTAGAACGATATATTTTATTTAACTTTATATATATGTCTATTTGGGTAAATTTACATAAAATTAACAAATTTTAAGAGAGAAGTTTCTGTAATTTTTGAAAGATGGAGACTATTTTTTCAATAGTCAAATACATGAGGGGTGTCTGATAATATTATATCATTCTTAACTTAATGCACAAACCCTAACCCCTATTTTCCCAGCTTCTTCAAGCTTTCAAACGGCTGCAACTCTTTCTTTACTTCTCTAATCCGCACAACAATGGACGAGGAGATTGTCTCTGCGAAAAAAGAGGTTAATTTGATTTTTGAATTTATCATTTCGGCAGTAAACACTTCCTGTCAACCAATTTTAATGCTTATGTTTTTATTTTATTCGAAATCTCTAAAATAATTTTGTGCTTTCCCTATGTAACTGTTAATGAGTAATGCCTAGAGTAGACCAGTGTTTTAGTACAATACAAGCCTGCGGTTCAAAATCGCGTAATCCTGTGAAATCAGTTCATACACTTTCAACAATGAAATGAGTTAAGAATCCGTGTTGAGAATTTGATATTTTAAAAATTGAGTTTATGCTTTTTTAAAATGTTTTAATTGGGGTTTGATAAATAGAATAGTGAATGACGAGTCTTTGTCAGTCGTATTAACTATCACTCTTTCCAATATTGTAATATTTACATGTTTATTTTTCGTAATATTAATGTGACTAGGTGCTTATTGAAATGGTGAAATTGGCACAAAAGAGAGGAATGATAGGTAGTAAAGGAGGCTGGAAAGATTTTTTAAAATTTTATGACAAGAAGTTTGGTGCAAGTGTGAGCGACCCTGCCCGAAGGTCTGTTGATTCATTGGTTGCATTTTTGAAATCTTTTACCCAGGAGAATGATTTGAAGGTAAATTCTTACCATCAGCGATCATCCCCCATCCTTGTTCCTCCCAGCTGGCGAAGAAAAAAAAGTGTTGATAAGTAAACTGTAAACCAAATGCACCTTGTGTGATGAACTCTGTTTCTTGCTTGCAGTTTCTCAAGAAAGTAATGCAGTGTCACTCCAACCGTGAAGCTGTGGAGACATTAAAAAAATCTTCCCCACATAATGAAACACCCGAACAGGTTTTCCTTGGATATTCTCAACTTCCTAATTCATTTTAACTGAAAGGTTTCCATTTTTAAAAAAACATTTTGTATTCATCACTTTTTGTGCGGTTTGCTGTTACTAGCTTGTATGAAAGGCCATCGATCTTGCTATTCCTTGAATTTTACCATATCATCTGTGATACTTAGTTTTTTTTTTGCACTGCAGAGGCTGGTCAGCATGAGTTTAGGGCATCCTCAGTACTCGACTGATTATGTTCTACCGTCGTATGATGAGGTTAGTTGCTGAATTTGTTGTGTTATTTTTTCTTCTTGCATACCTGAAACCTACATTAAGTTCTTCATGTGCCATTGCTTGGATTAATGTGTTTGTTATAAAACCTCCAAATAGTTTTCCTAATATAATACTGTGGTTATCTGAAGCAACAACTTGGATTACTATGATTGCTGGGCTTTAATGTTTTGTTGCATTGTGAAACGAATTTATGCCACAGAAGGTTTTTATTCACTTCTATGGATGTCTTCACCTTGAAATCATTTTATTTGTTTCTCTTCCAAATATACTTTACAGCTGTGCATATTGGAGTGGCTTATTAGTTTTTATTTTTCCACTGGCTGTTTCCTCTAGTTGGTGATTGTGATGTTTTTCCATAGTACTGTAGTTACACATTCATTTAATTTTGCTCATCCTCTCTTTAATTTTGTTGATTGCTGGAGCAGGAGTGGTTGGTTGTAAAATGCAGTAAAAAGTCCAAGGCCATGAAGTCAACAGTAATTGTCGCCATTGATTGTGAGATGGTTCTCTGTGAAGATGGGACTGAAGCTTTAGTAAGGGTGTGTGCTGTGGACCGTAATTTACAGGTATCATGCGTACATACTATCTTTGCAAAATATACGAATCAGCCTCACCCCTTTTGCCGGTATAGATACTATCTCTGCAGTATCTGAGGTCTCACTCATGCAGCCTTCTCTTCTTATGTTGGCCGTAATACATTCAAATTTAATCTATCAGGTTAAACTTGATGTATTTGTGAACCCCAATAAAGCAATTGCAGATTACCGAACTGAGATAACTGGAATTTCTGCAAAAGAGTTAGATGGAGTTACTTGTTCATTGGCAGATGTACAGGTATTTATGGTCAATTTTCAAGCCCCCCCTCCCCCTCTCTCTTTCTCTCTCTGGCTTTCTTAAAATCTTATGTGGACATTTCAGAAATCCATGAAGAAGTTATTATCACATGGAACCATTTTAGTTGGCCACAGTCTGAACAACGATCTTCAAGGTTAGTTGTGTCTATTTCTTCCGTATCCAAGTTTTTAATGCCTCTTCTGTCTTCAAGAATTCTCATCTACTCTGACTTTTAGTTAAGTTGCTCATGACATCATATTATGACATTGTCATCACATTTCCAAAAACTCTTTTTCCTATTATCATTTTCCGTTTCTTTTTGCAGCACTGAAGTTAGAATATACTAGAATAATCGACACATCTTATGTCTTCAAACGCGCAAATGGACCTGCTTACAAAAAACCTTCTTTGAGTTTGCTATGTAAGGTATGATTTTACCAGAAAGCCTTCTCTGAGTTTGTTGTGTGGGGTAAGATTTTACTTATGAATCCAGTTTCGAACGAAAGGCGCTTTTCTTCCCTATTTATTCGCTACCGAACTTGTAATCTCTCTCTCTCTCTTTCGCTTGCCCTCTTTACATATCTTTGTAAGTGATGCAGAACCCGTCACAAGCTGGTGGCAATCATTGCTTGTTTGATAATACCTTATGCGGTTTGGTAGGGCGTGTTAGGTTATGAGCTTCGGAAGGAGGGGAGTCCGCATAACTGTCTAGATGATGCTTGTGCTGCAATGAAACTTGTTCTAGCTAGATTAGAGCGTGGAGCTGACGGTGTTATTCCCGACGAGGTAACCTAGAAAAATCACTGATATTTTTGGGCCACCAACCAAATTGATATTGCTGCTTAATAGCATCTTTGATTTAGGTGAAAGATGTAGATTCAGCCAAGCTGCTTCTTCACAGGATTCCAGTTAATATTTCTACCAAAGATTTACAGAGTGTTATTCCAGGGGACTTTGAGATTGAAGTGAAGGTTAGTTCCATCACATTCTATTTCATTGATTCTATGAAGTTCCTTTAACTACTTTTTACTGACTTTGTTTACTTGTATACTTTGATCGACTCCTTAACTAAAAATTGAATAGACTCTATACATTTACTTTATGAATGCAAAACGTTGTTTACCATATGCTTTTTGCTGTGCTTGATATGACTTCATGCAAAGATAGTGTAATGGTATGCTACTGTCTCGATTTCTTTGATTCTGAGGTTGTATCTTTCTGCCTAACCGTCATCACCTACTCGTCCAGCTAAATGCAAGAAAGTAAGATTTTTAAATTTTCAAGTGCATGTTGAGGCTACTATGGGTATTTTCTCCAGCCAGTAACTACCACCTTTTCATTCTGTTGCATACGAGTTTTAAATATGCATGACACTTCCAATGACCATACAATTTAAAGTGGAATCTTCACATAATCATTGTTTCCTAATCCATGCTGTGGTATCTGATTCATGTAACAACCTGCTGAGCAATTATCAAATGTGTGGCTTCAATAAGTTGTATCAATACCCAATGAATGTGGTTTTTGTGCAGTCAAGTATTTTTGTGCAGTCAAGTACTCCTTTGACTGCTAAATGCTAATTTGTAATTTGTCTATGTTGTCCTGCTTACTCATACTTGTCACG
The DNA here is from genome assembly GCA_903798365.1 of Fraxinus sp. 1973-6204. Lineage (NCBI taxonomy): Eukaryota > Viridiplantae > Streptophyta > Magnoliopsida > Lamiales > Oleaceae > Fraxinus > Fraxinus sp. 1973-6204. The sequence goes on along the minus strand of CAIGRR010338114.1, from coordinate 5,843 downwards.
GACTTCACTCCTAATATGTTTCCCATTGCTTCTCCAAATGAGTTGATGGTAATCAAAGTGCTCAACTCAAATATGTATACGTGTATGTATGCATCCTTGAATGCATATTATTAATATGTATATATTGCAGCAAAGTGTCCTCAACATAAAACAAAAATCTGAATGAACTTACAATTTAGAAAGAAAAGAAATCCAGAAAAGTATGTGCAACCAGTTCGCCCTTCTCGTCACGATGACTTGAACCAGTTGAATTTTTCAATTCCATTTTTTCCCCTGTTGTGCTTCATGGCTTAAGGTTGAACCAACACTTACCTTCCTGGATGCTTCCAAGATGTTCTCTGTTTGTGGAATTAGCTGCTATTGCCTGCATTCTTGTTTGTTCAATGCAAGGGCACTTGACATTCNCTTGTTTGTTCAATGCAAGGGCACTTGACATTCCATTCAAAAATCCAATTAGTGCTTTATCCACAGGCTGCTTATTTAGGAAGTAGTCGACATGATTAAAACGAATTAGGGCGAATTATAAGAAAATGCCTTGGGACCTGACAGATTTAGTAATGTATTCTTAGTCGTCTATATGTTCATCTAATTGAAAATTTTCTAGAGTTGTAAGAAATAAAATATTAAGTATTGAAAACTGACATTTTAGTCTGACAGTGAGTCTAGCTGTTCTATTTTCCTTGTATAGATTAAATTTTAATCTTCACCCCTTCTTTATTCTCCGCGTTTCTGTTAACTATATTCTGAGGCCTTAGCTCTCTATTGCTTTCTCTCACACTCCTTGTTTTTGGCTAAATGACTTTCTGCAGACAAGCAAAAAGGTTCAAGATACATATTCTGCCTTTGCAATTTTCGGAAATCAGCAAGGCGCCAATGAAACTTTTGATAATCTTCAGGGCAACCTAGAGAAGGTGTGTAATTCTCTGCCCTTCTACAGTGTTCAGTATGGAAGTTGGCTTCTGCATGTGTTTAAATAGGCTAATGTGCCCTCCCTATCCAGAAACAACATAATGGTCGTTCATACTAGTTCCAACTGTTCTTTCCCTTCTATGTTTTTAACTTATTGATATAACTATTAAAATTATTGATCTACTCTTTGCTAGGACTCAACTGGCCGACCCCAAAAAGTCTTCACCTTTGAGCTCAGTACAGGGATAGCTGCTAGTTTGTGTGTTTGTAAGATGGCTTGTGATGATTCTGTTGACCAAGTTACATTAAAGAAGAGGTCATTTGAAGATGAGGACAACTTGGGTGCATTGAAGAAGTTAAGGAAAGACAAGAATTGTGAACAATTCACGGAGCTGGAGTTAAGCTTAAATAAGTGCGAGGCACAGTCCAAAGAGATTGAAAGACTGAAGCAAGAGCTAAGACAGAGGGATCAGGAAATATCGAACTTGAACAAAATATTAGTTGCGCTCACTAGGAAACAAGGACTCTGAGAACATACTCTCAAGCACAAGCACGAGGTGCTTTTAGTAAACCAGATGATGCTTTTACATGTAATGGCTTGTCCACTCTTCATGAAGTGACTGAGAAATGGCCATATTTTCAGAAGCTATAATGAACACATGCTGCTTTCTTTTGGAGCTTCTATACCACAAGGAATGGAGAATAGAACAAGATACATCGTTCTTTTTTTTCCGACTGTAGAATAGCTGGAGATGGCGGAAATGCATCTGAATAGAAATTTGAACCGTAACATCTCGGTATTTATGAGAGTCATCATTTTTGTTGTATTTAATATGGAATGCTAACGCTTAATCATTTTGTGACCATATTGGTGCATCTTATAATTTGTTTCCATCTCTTGCTTATTTATGTACTTTCTAGTGCCAAAGTAATAGATAACCTATTTTCACTTTCTTGCTTTTTGCTTGTATCATTTTCTCTTTGTATTCTTTTGAGTTTATTATAGCGTCAAATGTTCTAATTTTGACTTATTGTTTTGTCTTCCCGGAGTCCTAGAGCACGTACAGACATGCACTGCCAAACATGCTCCTATGGTTGATACATAAAGCAAATGTTAAGTTTATTTCAAGCATTTATCTATTTGTAGATCATTTTTTGCCACCTTTGTTGACAGATTCTATGTGGGCAGAAAACTATTGGCTGGAAAAAAAGTTATTTATTTATTTTTATAAATGTCCAATTATAGAATGTAACTTGACATTCTGTCAAGTAAAGTGTACACCAAGCACTTTTGTATTTTTAATGTAGATTCATCCATTTTTAAATATGGTGGCGTGTTATAACTCAGACGTGCGATTTAAATCTTTAGACTATAGTAAAGTTAACATAAGTTGTCAGCCAACAACAAACGTTATGATGTCCATATTATCTCTCAAATTTTAAATACAAGTAGTTGAGAAATTTAAGTTGCCATTTTATCATCTTTTCAGTAGGTGACTGAATATATAATGACATGCAACAAGGAACTTAGTTATCACATTTATTCATCACTTGCATGTGTGCCAAAAGATAACATTAAAGCTATTATTCACTGATTATAAATGGTTAAAAATTCGAACTTTATTTATTTATTTTTATCTTGATTAATTATAGGGAGTGGATTACGATACCAACCTAAGTTGAGCACCATTGTTATCAGACCCAATTTGGTTATTGACCTGGTCAAAGCACCGAGTTAGTGGATCACTGATTCAATCAATGGATTATTGGTTTAACCGATGGCTTATTGTTGGGATGAAAAGTAATAAAAGCCCCCAACGAGACTAGGAACCTAGTAAGCTGGGTGGGTGTCTAATCCGCGTAGAAGTTCCTAGTTGAGTGTCTTATATTAGAATTGCTTTTGTTATTTGTCATGTTTGTAACTCGATCTCTTGTATTAGGTAGGTCTAAGGATTACTAATTAGTTGAATGCACCAATCTCTCTAGCCTATTATTTGTTGGTCGATTTGACAGCATCTCTTGCAAATCTATGTGGGCCCTTTATACAAAATGCAATAGAGAAAGAGGTCTAACAACGTAAGGAAAAACTTTAAATTCGTTAGCGCTCCATAAGAATAATTAGAATGTAAAGACACAAGGATATGATCGGGCTAGAGGATTCTCAATTGTCCCCATCATCTTAGCAACCGATCACGTAATTTGACCTATAAATAGTTGGCAAGCGGTCCACGGAAAGAAAATAACCACATTTGCTTTGAAAATAAGGAACACGCTAGGCCTTCACAACAAAGTCGATTGTGCTCATGCTTCAGACGAGTGGTGGATTAATTGACCAGACTTCCTATGTCGAGAGTGGTTGATTTATCATACTCGACCCTATCTGTTGTAGCATGTATTACTATCTGTGTCCAATTGAATCGGTTACCCGAGCCGAGAGTTATTTTTTTCTGGTAAAAGTTGTGTGATTAGAGCAACCATTTCCTCAACCATGGTTGTGGCAATTTCCACGACCACTTTATAGTTGCGACCCCTATTTGTGTCACGGTTAAATATGTATGTAGTATTATTATAATTTTTAATTTGTATATAACATTGTTTAATTAGTGGTATATTGATAATTAGTAATAATAATGTTTAGTGGATTAATTAATTTAATTTTTTGAAAATAATAACATAAATTTATAATAATTATTTTTAGTGGAAATAAATTGAATATAGAAGGTTATTGTTGATAATAAACATAAAAATAATGAAAAATCGAATATTTCCCATTTATCCATACTTCTGATACATTGAAGAAACATTCATCACAGATGGAAACGGCCTATTTGTTGCTATCTTTAGATTTATTTTAAATACATTTCGATCAACACGTTTAAAAAAATATTAAATCTTAGAACATCATACACATAAATTTCTGGCCGCCGTCTGATGAATGGTCTTTGATCTATCTGCCTTAAAGTCATTCTCGAAGCTTCATTTTGGTTTCACTATTCTGTGAGATGGTTCTCTCTGAGTATTAGGGTTCATCTCCTCTCTCTGCCGGTTTGTAAATCTTAGGGTCCGTTTGATTGTAAAGGTGGAAAATGGGTGAAAAGAAAATATTTTACAGGAAATTAATTGATTTGCGTAGAAATTGTTTTACTGAGAATTGTAATTAATTGTGTTTGATTGATATAATTTTTCATAAAAAATGTTGAAAGTTTGGTGTCCGTTTGGCTTCGTTTTTTATGGAAATTGTCCATTAAAGTGATAATTTTTTCTACCATTGAGTCTAGAATTTGTTCCAATTATAAAAAAAAATGCAATCTTTGTGTTATTTACCTTTCTCTCGATTTACAGTTTTAATCTTGTGTTCTTTGTGAACTCTGGGACCAACAATTAGGCTATGCAAATCAAACTCTTAGGAAAAAGAAAGAAAAGAAAAGAAAAAATTAAATCATAAGATGCTGTAAAATAGAGCAAACAACCAGAAGATAATAGGATAAAGACGAGAATTAGGAAAGTGATTTCTTCTTGTCACTTTTTACATATAATCCCTATGTATAGGATGATCATCACAAATTTACAATTTATAACCGAGGGATATAAATAAAGACTGGAGGTTATCGACTTTTGTAATTAACATTTGAATGGCAATTCTAGAAAACTTGTGGACATCCTATAATTGATATTACTGGACAGTAAAAATAATTATTGTTTGTGTGACGCATAGGGCCCCAATGCCCAAAATTTTACTCAAACCATGCTTTACATTCTAGTTTAAGGCTACATTTAGAGCTTAAAATTCGTTTGGATGGGATTAAAATTTAATTTTAATCACGTATTTTATGTTATTCATGATGAGTGTGTTTTTACTCACAAGTTTTACACAATTTTAACTTGATTATTTGCAAGATCTTATGAGTATTTGTGACGTATTGTTAGTGTTGTTTTAAAGGTTTTGTGAGGTGGTGTAAAAGGTGTAACAAGTCAAGTCAAGGAAAAGTAGCAGCAAGATAGCGCCCAAGAGCTAGGGCGACTGCCCAGAAGAAGCTGGAGAAAAACAGAGAAGCAGTGCCTCATGCGCTGCACTCATAGTGCCAAGTCGCTACCCTAATCGTACATCGCAGTGCTCTGGCGTTGCCCTCAAACGCCCTAGGGTTGCACACGTTTGGCTTGTTAAAAGTCCAGAAAAACTCAAAATTCAGAAAAAAATAACTTAAGTATAAGAAGAAATGAGGTACTTTTGAAGAGGGTTTTTCATATTGAAAAGCAGAAGATACAATTTGAAAATTCGAGAGAAAAGTAAAAGAGAGGAAAAACAACAAATCAAGAGTTAGGAATCAAGAATGGAGACGATAAGAGGAACTTGGTGATAAGAGGAACTTGGTGGAAGATTAATCCACTTCTTCATAAATCTATTCAAAACCCGGTGATGTACTCAATTCAAATCTTGTGTTTTTCTTCCATTATTAATCTAAGTTTTTCATTAGGACGAATAATGTAATCTTTTGAGATCCTTTATTTCTTTTATTGACTTTAATTACATACTTCATGCTTTGAATTACTTGATCACTAATTTAATAATTTTGTAAAATTTTTATGAATCGAGATGTAAGTTTTAGATTTAAACCACATTAAAATTCGATAATTTGATTTGTGTAGAGATATGATATTGGATTAATTAATCTGGCTCAATGAGAACTCGAAATAGGTAAATTGAATAATAAAAGAATTCGTCGAATACTACATTAGGTATCTTGAATTAAAATTTAAAGAGTAGATAAAATTGTTGTGCATCTATTTCATATTTAAAACACTAATTTGATTGTGTAATTTTGGTAATTTCAATTTGTGTTAGATGAAAAATCTAAACGCATTAAAGGTAAGGTTTAGTTCTTATGGGAACGATAATCCTGATTAAATTTTTAACTACATATTTTATTAACATT
>CAIGRR010338086.1:0-12728 GCA_903798365.1 Fraxinus sp. 1973-6204 | reverse complement strand
GGGGTCTTAACCCTTGATCGGGCTACAACCTGGCACTGTCTCCTACGACATTCGTCCCTACTTATAATGCATTTAACATGCAACACACGTTTACTTTGACTAGTATTTGACAAATGTGAATTTATGCAAGTATAGTGTGGCCGGGGGCGGGGGGGTGTCATAACCATGGGAGTTACATTTAGCAGAGTTGGTTAATTAACAGTTTCTTTGTAATGATGATTAATATTTAACTAATGGATTTTTTATTTTTTATTTTTTTGATTAATGCATCTTAATTTAGTGATTTAAGAAGTCTGTATATTCCAGATGTCGTCTATTGAATTAAATATATCTAATGATTCATTGAATCAACATGAACAGACCCATTATTACCTATGTCTCTCCATGTTTCCTCTCAAAATCCCAATTTCTACATTAATGCTATTTAGCACGTGTTTAACACTACCAATTGTGTCATTAAATTATGAGCAATGCCATTCATCTTCACTATGGTTACATCCTCAGTCTATGTGGAGTTAATGTGACATTAAATGATAGGTAAAATTAAATAAGTCATTTAATTTCACATATCATTTAACCTATTATTTACAGCCACATAGATTGAGATGCAACCCCACTGGGGCTGCATAGCATTATTCTTAAAGTATAGATTCAATTAAATATAAGAGTTTATAACTCATTTATTATGACATGTCACATAAATCTAAACTGACGTTCTAATATCACTACTGCTAGATAGTATTATTATTTTCAATATATCCCATCTAACCTTTAAATTTTCCACACATCCCCTCAGCCAAATCTCACTAACAAAACCGTAACCCTATTCATACTTATATTTGTTCTTTGTACAAAAATAATTTACAATATTATACACACATTTTAGTTGACATTCCGTTTTACATTGTATTATGTGGCACATAATTTTAACATTGATTTCTCCAACACTTAAAACAATCAATGATCTCGATTTTGCCACACATTCAAATGTCATCCAAGGTGTAGGGAAATAATGTACAAGTAGCATAATTGATAATTTATGTTTTTGTTGGTGAATTATGCTACTTGTACATAAAAAAAATGTTACATAATGGATTACATAAAATGATGTGAAGGAAAAAAATTAAATGAAAAAGTTGAGTGTATAATAAATTGACAAATGATAGAATATCATATGACATTATTTAATCAATTATGTAAACTTTTATGTACATGTAGCAAGATCTTTAGTTGGAATCTTCATAAATTTTGGCCATTTAGGGTACATAGCATTTTCCATAATGGTGTCCATAATGGACACATGGAGGTCCCCTATTGGGGGGTGCCTGAGAGACCTCCATGTGTCCATTATGGACACATTTATGTTATGGTTACAAGTGCATCCCTAATATGGGGCCTCCATGTGTCCATTATAGACACTATCATGTTATAGGTTATGTATCCATAGCATAACCCGGCCTTTTATGGTTATGGGAATCACTATTTATTATTTATTTTTTGTGAGAATAATAAACCCTAAATTTTAAACATTAATGCTTTGTAGTTTGTACCATGGACGAAATTAATGTAACCTTTTTTGTTGTATTTTTCATAAATGGTTTGTTTTTAGTGTTTTGGAATCTTGTTTTATGTTTTCATTAGTGAGAATAAGAGAATCCTAACATACTAACCATAATTACCGCTTATGTAGTTTCGACTATTTAGATTTATGAAAAGAAGTAGTCGGTGAAAACAGTAATATAAATGATTCTGATAATGAGGTTGGCGACGACGATTTCCAACTCGATAACAATGCAAATGAACACATTGAGGTAGGATTTAATCATGTTCTTGGTGAAGAGTTTGAGATTCAAGCTGATTCATATTCAGCTAACTCCTATTGCCCATCCTTAGAAGAGCTAAAAATTGACTAATCTTCTTGGGGAGAAAAGAAAACAATTTTAGGTTCCTAGATTTTGTACTGAAAAAGAAATGATGAATCCCATGTTAGAGGTTGGGAAGAGTTCCCGGGACATCGAGGTTATTTGAAATGTTCCCAAACTCAATAGAGTCAGTTTTATTTCCCTACAAAATTTAAAAGTGACATATTTTTGAACAATATTTACGAGTGCTTCAACAAGATAATCTTATAGGATCCGAAGAAATTTGTTTTGACCATGTGATAGACATTCACAATACCTTCATGAAATGGATTCAGGTTAGGAGAGACTAGACAAGCAAAGTGGAAGGACCTTTGTTGTCCTGAGAATTAAAAAATAATTGGCCAAAAGCACTGCAATGGCACATGATTGTGAGGTAGAATGGAATGGAGGACCTTAGTATTTATTTCTCATCCATTTGGAGACTTTGTAATGATTTACCAAAAACAAATTGTGATTGTAGGAGGTGGGAGGTGGGAGTTGTCAGGCATTCCATTACAACATATCTTCTACAGCATTTCTTTGAATGCTAATGCCCAATGTAGGTTCCCACGTACAATATTTGTAGCATTTTTTAATTGTAATGTGCATTTTAATAGCATTTTCTTTTCGTTATCATTTTGTTTGTAATGACATTATGTAAGTTTTACATTTTTAATAACATTATTTTCCATTATAATTTTAATAACAATAACATTCTTTAAAAATAATGTGTGTTATAACTTATAAAGTAGATAGAAAAAAAGAAAAGAAAATAGATAGAGTCAGTAGATTTTTGTATATTTTAGGAAGAACTAAAACTCTATATTTATAAATAAAAATATGATTGTAGAGTACAATAGTCATAATAATTAAGGTTACAGAGATATATAATCATTCAATATTTAATTTACAGCACTTCTATTGAATGACCGATTAGATAATATCCGCTTTGTTAAAAATATTATTTGATAAAAATTCAGTAACACGAAAATATATTGGGAAAAATAAAAAAAGAATACAATTATTTTTGGAGTATTAAAACAAATATTGTCTTATTAAAATCTTATCAGAAAAATCCAATGAAATAAAATTTGAGTGCAGGAAAAAATAGTACATATACTCTCCCTGGTGTTGATTGATGAAGATATTTGATCAACGTATTCTTATCCCGTATACTAATTTCTTGAATGTAGATGTAGACAATGCTTTTGTGAATAAATCAGTCAAATTGTTATTTTAGTAAGTTTTTTAAACTTCGTCGTCACAAGTTTTTTAAAGCCCAAGTGTATATAAATTTTTTGGAGAAATATGATTTGTCATGTCTCATTTGATATATCTTAATTTGAATTGTACAATACAAGTTGCATTATTTACATACATGATATTCCTTTGAAAAAAAAAAAATTGTTGCTATTTTTGAAAATCTCTTGTACAATTTATAACATGTGAAAATAAAATCATAAAGTTATATTGAGGATAAATATCATGTAGGTCATGAACATTCATTACATAAAAAATATGCCTAGTTAAAACCTTATTAAGGAAAATCCTATGGAAAAAAAAATCTTAATGATGAAAAAAGAGTAAATTTTTTCTTGAATACGCTAAAAAAGTTACTTCATTGAAAATCTTATCTAGAAACCTCAATGATACAAAATCTTGAACAAAAAATAGAAAAAAGAATAGCTCATATTTAATCTCTCTCGTGATATCGTCACTTGAACTCTATAATTCAAGCATATTAAATCATTCAAGAATTTATGAATAGTATTAATAGGCATGCCACATAAGTTGGTTACAATCACATTTACTAAACGCACCTCGAATTTTATACATTGTTAAACTAAAAAGATATAGACTTGTAATTGTATCTATCATATGATTGTTTATCTATTTATATAAGTATTTGTGAAATTCGTTATGTTAAAAATTGTGCATTATATATTACAACTTTATTTTTTCTCATTTTCTTTTTACATAAGTATAGATTTTTCTAGTAAGTTCATTTTTCTCATGTATTGGATCTTTTTGTTTGGACAAATATTTATACGATAGTATTATTTGACGGATTTTCTTCAATATTCTTGTTATAGTTCATAATATGAAGCGCTACAAAAAGATATTGTTAACAACTTTTTCTTTTTGATTTTGTTTCTTTCCCCATCACGATTTAAATTATTGATATATTACAATTTTTAATACTTTAGGTACCTGGACTTCTTTCGAAGTTTTACAATTTGTTAAGTCTATATACTCCCCAAAAGTATATACCTTTTCAGTAGAACCATCTTTGCTGTTTACTTCATTTTCATTTGAATTTTTTTTTCTTAAAATTGAATATCATCGCACTTCAGATGTGACATTGACTTATGAAGTATAATGTTAACAAGTTGTCCTCTCACAACGTAAATTTAAGCTGAAGCACTAAAGACAATGTGAGTTATGATAATCGTTTTGATCAATAAATGCATCTAATAAATTATTTTTTAAACTTCTGGTTCGAATTGTTTCGTGCGATGATATAGAAATAATGCATTATGTTTATTATTTTCAGCTTCTTGATTACTCCCACAAATATTGAAAAAATGTTCAATCAAAATGTCATTTAACAAATCATATTATTAAATATCACGTTCAAAATTTAAGATATTTTATAAGAGTTCAAATTGAACATATATTCTCAGCATTCTTTAATTCACATCTTAGTGTATCGTTTTTAAACGATTGTTTATATGTTGGTATTTGATCATAAGCCAATTATAGCACGAAGAACTTTGATGTGGCACGATACATATAAGTGTTGTTGCATATAAAAATAGCACAAAAATAAAAAGTACTTTATTTTTAATAGTAATGATTTAGAAGATAATTAGATATGTGTAACAAACAATAGTGCTAAATCATTTTTCACCATTCCAACTATGATTTATTAAAATATTGAAATTTATGTTCACTGGCATTAATAAGACATACCATTTTAATTGTATATAATATTAAAAAATGTTCATAATTTAAAATTTAAGCAAGTAGTCTGGCAAAAATTGGGTTGCAAATATTTAATAACACTTCCCATTCATCTAATAAATGTATCTATTAGATAAAAATAATATCTAGAGATGATTGACATCAGTTTAGGTGAAAATTGAGACTCACTGTAACACTTATTGTTCCATTGTCTTGTTTCTTTTGTCTAATCCTTGAATCATGCACCAATTATTTGATGTAGGATGTGCAAATTTCCAATCTTTTCTTACTCCTTTCTTTTGTATTTATATATCAGGACAGAAGGATAGAAACAATAATGAACAATGTAGCATATATAGATGTTTTTAAGTTCCTTTTCCAGAGTAGGTTAAGTTTTGTTAGTAAAAAAAGAAAAAAAAAATTCGAAAAATCATGTTTCACAATGTAACTAACTAAAATGCAGGCAAATGTGTTTATTTCCACATAAACGTGCACGTTAAGCAAACGTTAACGACTGTGAATATCCTCTCGACTCTACAAAATTTAGTTCATATATATTCAAGCTCCGTTGTTGATCTACGAGGAGGTAAGTAGGTCCATTACTGGCCGACTTCGACAAATTCTTTTAAATTAATTGGGGCAAACTTGAAGTAATTACAATCTCTCACTATTACGTGACATTTAAAAAGAAGAAATCAAACTAACCACATATTTATCTTATATTTGAGATCAGCACAGATAACACCGTACTTACATTCCCTCTGATCTTGTTCCGTAAGAACTAGAGTTGTAATCACGTTTTTGGTTCTCAAATCATGGAATTGTGGGAAAGGGAACCGGAGGATAATATATAGCTAATAATCAAAGAAATTTGTCCGTACCACAATGTAAGAGCATGCTTGGGAGTGATTAAAATTCGATTAAAATTGAAAATATAGACGTTATTAGATCTCACTCGTCTAACAAAAATCAGCAATAACGACTAATTTTTTAATTTTAATCCAATTTTAATCTCTGCCGTACACGGCCTTAATCCTTTTGCAAATTCCCCAAATTTCGCCAAGTCATCCTTTTGCAAATTCCCCAAATTTCGCCAAGTCATCAATCTAATCAATCTAATAACTAAAATAGAAAAACCCTAATCTTAATCATATTTATACACTTTTGCTATGTCCAATACATTTTCAATTCAACTCAATTAGAGGGAGAGGGAGAGGGAGAGGGAGAGGGAGGTGGGGATGACGATATTGTACGCGCTTGTGGCGCGTGGATCGGTTGTTCTGGCGGAGTACAGCTCCACGACGACGACGGCTAACGCGATCGCTAGGCAAATCCTCGAAAAGATCCCGGGGACCAACGACACCAATGTTTCGTACTCTCAGGATCGGTATATTTTCCATGTCAAACGTACCGATGGACTCACCGTACTTTGCATGGCCGATGATACTGCCGGAAGTATGTATAATTTATTTTCGCGTACTTTTTTTGGTGAAAGATCGTTTTTTACTTGAGTATTGAATGATTTGGCAATGTGATTTCTGTATGAGAATTTTTTATTTTTTGCTTTGCAATTGGAGTTTTAATTTCGAGATAGAACGAGTTGAATTTGGATTGAAAGATTGTTGCTTTTGTCGTAGTAAAGGTTGAATATTATAGGAACGTGTAGATTGTTATGTGGTGATTTTTTGGCTATATTGTATTTGGATATTGGAAAAAATTTAACTTTAAACATAAAATATAGAAGTGATTTTCTGATTTTAAATTGAGATTCCGTTATGGATCTCTAGTGGAGACTGTTTTGTTCATAATGTTGCTTTATGTTTATTTTATATGGAAATGATTTTTAGGTTTGCTTACGTAAAATGAAATTAAATTGGAAAGTCTTAGCTTTAGTTAAGTAAATATCTATTCATCTTGTAACTTTAACCAGTTTAGTTATGTAAGTATTTAATAATCTTGCAAAGTTTCGCCAGTGTTAATATCTATGTTTTGTATGATAAAATCAATTTATTATAGAAAATTTGTAAAAAAGTTTCAGACCTCAAAATTCTAATTTGAGATCATCTCAATATTTTGGGTAACTTTGGTATATAAGAAACCATAATAATTAGACACACTGAGCTGTAAACGTTTTGATTGGGAACTCCTAATTTGAAACTAGCAACTTATTTGAGCTTTGTAATTTGTACATAGATAAAACAATTTTTGATAATATCAAAATCACCCTCACGTTTCAAAAATGTCGCTAACCTCCTTTATTCCTAGTTTTGAATGTCATATACGTCCCCTTGCGAATTTTAAGACTAATTAGTATTTAAGTATAAATTTTAATACCTAAATTGGCCTTGAGAACAATATATTAAACTTCATGCCATCTATGCATTAATTTGGTCCTTTCATAAAAACATCTTAGCCTACTATTAAAATTAGTTACACTAGTTAGTAAACTTTACAAGCCATTTCATTAAACTTAACAATGCATATATTTCTTGATTCTTTCACTTTACCAATGAAATTATTTGTTGATTTAAGTTAATTATCCCATTGCATTGGTAATGAAGGGACACATTTTTGAAACATTTTGGATACCACTGCAATTGAATTATTCACTTAAATCAACAAATAATTTTATTGGTAAATAGGGATGGTAGTGTAGCAGGGGAAGACGGCCATCCCCATCCCAATCTTGTTGGGTATATTTGAGAGGCGAGGCGTGGCTAGGCTTGACGTGGATTAAAAGATTTTTATTTAGAGTCCCGTTTAATTAATTGTTTATTTTTTAAATACGATTTAAAATTGTAAAACATAAAACTAAAATAAAAATAAAAATGGATGTGTTCGAGAAATTTGAGGTGTTCCTTGTCCCCGCTCTGTTTACCATTCGGGGCAGGGCAATACAGGGGAGGGTCGGGGTGGAGAATTTTGTCACCCTTACTGATAAAGTGAAATAATGAAGAAATATATGCATTGTTAAACTTAGCTACTGTTTGGGCTCCATTAATTCCAAAATATATTTTTTTCTCTCTTCTTTTTAACCACACATGTTTTAATAAAATAATATCACATGCAAGTTCAAAAAATTTCATTCTTTTTTAACCACACACTTTTCAAAAAATTACTATTACAAAATGCATTTTTTCCCAAAATCTAATTATAATGGAGCTCAAACAGGGCTTAATGAAATGTATAGTAAGGTTTACTAATTAGTGTAACTAGTTTTAATAATAGGCTTTGATATTAGGGCCAAATTAATACCTATATGTTTTGTAGTTTTATATATTGTTAATGGAAATTTCAGTTTTAGCAATTTATATTTAATCACTAATTATTATTAAAGGTGGTCAAGGGTTGAATGTGATACTCAAAATTAGAAATATGGAAGGTTAGTGATATTTTTGAAAATTGAGAGGTGTCTCTAATATTGTCAGAAAGGTGGGGGGTATTTTTGATATTGTCTCTTGTACATAAATAGCATTGGGAAAATTCAAACATAAATGTACCAAAAGTTCTGCACTTCTACAGATGCTCAAACTGTCCGATTGAATGAATGCTATATGATGACATGTGGGTAGAGCTAGAATGGGAAGAGTGAAACTGAGAAAGGTTCAATATTCTGATAAAGGAAAATCCAAATTTATGTATAGAGTTTGCTTGTGGTATTTTGAATTTTCTAGAAGTTACAGCTTGTGCCATCCAATTTTTGATTCGGTTTTGCAATTGATTTTTGACATTTTATGCAAGTTTAAGTTTGATGCATTTTGTGTTATACTATCATATTAATTAGAGTTTGTTATAATTCTGACAAATTCACTTTCTCCAGCCTTCCTATGTATTACGAGCTGACTTTGCCTATTTTTATTATATTTGCAGGGAGAATTCCTTTTACGTTTCTGGAAGAAATTCACCAAAGATTTGTAAGGACATATGGCAGAGCTGTATTGTCTGCCCAAGCGTATGCCATGAATGATGAATTTTCAAGGGTATTGAGTCAACAAATGGAGTATTTCTCAAATGATCCAAACGCTGACAGAATAAACCGTCTAAGAGGTGAAATGGGTCAGGTGATATTCGACTTATCTTACAAATTTTCTGTTCATGGTTCTGTTGAGCTGTCAGTCAATTCCTTTTTACTTGTCTAGTTTTAGATCAACTTTTTGATTTCCAGAGTGTTGCCATGATTCCAAATTGAAATACTTTTCTCCAGTCTTTGTTTTAGTACCCTCTGGTGGGTCAATACAATGTACTGTAGGATACATTTGCAGCAAACATATTTGCTATGATGGCAGAAATGTGATTTGAGAAAATCCTCTGATAAATGCTCTCTATAATCTATATGCATATTATGTGCTCTTTTTCAGGATTATTTGGGGTTGACGAAAACTTTTGAAATTCAATTTTTTATGGGTGACATTACAGGTGCGCGATGTCATGATAGAGAATATTGATAAAGTTTTGGACAGAGGTGATCGATTAGAGTTGTTGGTTGATAAAACGTCCACTATGCAAGGCAACACTTTCCGCTTCAGGAAGCAGGCTCGACGTTTTAGAAGCACTGTATGGTGGAGAAATGTTAAGCTAATGTAAGTTAATATCAATTTTGACAACTTGGATATTTAAACTTTTACATTCAAATGGGTCCATTATCTACTTGGAGTTGATGAATGAATGTTTATTGCATATCTTCTAGGTTTTTAAGCTTAATGAAAGAGAATTCAGGTTTGAGTGATGAGTGATGACATACGCCATATGAAACGAATATATTTGCTCCAGTGAGCTTATGAAGTTGGGGACCTAAGTAACTTTTATGTTGCTGTAATTTGAGTACACATTTTCAGCTTTTAGCCAAAATGGTCTTAGTTATGTGAGCTCCAACTTTCTGTTAATGTTGGGAAATAATCATGGAGTATTTGGAAATCCATTTCCTCCTAATAAGTTGAAATGTTCAGTTGATTCACCTGATACATTATACATGTTAGCATAATTCAGTTGATTATTTCCTCAATTGCGTCTCCTGCCTTGCTAATAAATGTTATTTGATCGTCTGCAGTGTTGCATTGATATTCCTACTCCTGGTTATAGTGTACGTTGTTTTGGCTTTTGTTTGTCATGGGCTTACTCTTCCAACTTGCCTGAAGTGAGGATCAACATCAAGTGGGATCTCCTTGCCTTCTCCGGTACTCTTTATTTGTCGAGTATTTGTGCAATTCATCTACCTGGATCTTCACGAGGGATGCTTTTTCTTGTCTTCAAGAACCTTTGGAGTTGTGTGTAACTTTTTTAGTGAAAAGTTGAGCTTGTTCAGCTTTTATGTATTTCGATTTCCTTGTTTGAGAAGTTATGGTGCATGAATTGTTCTCAGGGCCTCTTATGTCTATGGAGATATTTTGACACTGGGAAACAGAACAATTCTGTAATCAAATCATGAAACTATTGTAATTGTCTTCCTATTTATTTGTGAAATAATTATGTTTTTAATGTCTCTTTCTTTTAATGTGATATATATAGTGTGTTGGTGGTTGTTGCCATCGTCTTTACAATGAGATTTAGCGAATCCATAAGGATCATTACAGGGTTTTGAGTAAATGCTTAAAATTCAAGAATTTTTTTTTAAAAAATATTTTGAATAGCTTATATATTTTCTACTTATGAGTAAAATAAGTTTTTTTTCTTCAAAAAGTTTTATCTTAGTATCAAATAAAGTCATTTATTTTATTTTTAGTTTTTACAAAATAAAAACTTTTTTATTTTAAAATTACTAATTTGATATGAGTAAACCCTTGGTTGAACTTTCTCTTAGAACGGTCTAGGGACTAATAGGCTTTGGGTTTGTTTGGCCTGGCTTTTAAGAAGTCAAAAGCGGGTTTTGAGATTCAAAAGCTGCTTTTGGATCCGTTTGACTAATTTATATAAGTGTTTTATTTTTTTAATTAGAACATTTTTTAGAAGAAGTAGGTCAAATATGACTCTCTGAAGCACCTCTGGAATAAGAATTGCTTTTAAAAATTAATTTTCAAACAAAAATTAAGGTATCATCTTTCAAAAGTTATTCTATAAAAATCATGCCAAACGGGCTCTTTGCTTGGTTTAAGGGAATTAATGTATGTGTGATGGTGTAATTAAAGAATAATGATATCTAACACTAATTAAAGAATAATGTTATCTAGCATAGGTGATGCTACAACACCAGTTTGGATGGCGTGATGTGATAATCTCAATAAAAGTTACATTTAATTGTGTCTTTTATTTAATGTCACATTAGTGTCACTAACACCAATCAGTGTTGTTAAATACTACTCGTTAAAAGATGTGGCGCTCGAGGAGTGATACCCTTTGCAAGAATAATACAATTATAGAAGAGTCGATGCTCACTAACTTTATAAGGTTATAAAGAATTTGATTATATTGAATCTCTAGTTTACTTCCAGGCAAGGAAACATCTCTTGCTGGCTTGAAACCTTCAGAAACGCTAGCATTGCTCAACAGTCTAATTAAGTTTCAGTTGAAACATCTGGTCCCTGTAATATAAAAGATTACACTTCAATGCCCAATTTACAGTAGAATTGTATGCATCTCTTGAAACTTGAAAACAATAGAGCTCATTCAGCTCACATGTCGAGATATAGTGTAAGAAAAGACAAAACATTGCAATGAACAAGATTTTAACTTTTTTGTATTGAAACCTTACCCAATAAGTTGACTATTTGAAACGTGGAGGAATTGCCTGAACAAATTGGAATGTATCAAAGGTGCATGTTCAAGATGCATAAATAAGAAGACCAAAATGAATAAAAGATGGGAACACATTCAAAGAGGAAAAGAAAGTGACTCCACAAATTGACCAAGGATGCTACATGTCTCAATTGTTGGCAATTTTCTTGCCATTTTTCTACAAAAAAAACACGTTTTTTTTTTCCCTTCTGTAACGACCCAATATTTATGTCCAAGCTATCAACTTATGTACCGTCTCCACTATAGAAGAGCCTAAGCCCATCTTACTCCTCACGAATTTTTATTGCGTCCCCAGAATTTGAACACACGATCTCCTCTTAAGATAGATTTAAGTTGAATCCTGATACCAAGTGGGCAAGAAATCCGTGAAGCGTAAGATGAGCTCAGGTTCTTCCAGTGCGGACAATATGTATTCGTTACAAAACTAGTGAAAAATCTGGAGATCCAAAGAGGCCAAAAAAAAATCAGGGTCAGGTCAGAATGCCAACTACATGTTTTTAACGTGGCTCATGGTTTACAAAGTGTATTTAGTTTTCGAAAAACTCATCAAAGTACAGGCTTAACTAAATGAAACTTCTGGTGCATAGAACCACGATCGATGATGCATATATAAGGATAATAAGTGCGTGTTTGGTATACAATATTGAATATGATCGGACACCATTTAGTTTACGTTTTTTCCTTAGCATTTGTTTGTCTTTCACTAAAAAGAGATTTTTGGAGAAAATGAGTTTTGGGATAGTGATTTTGGAGAATGTGTGGTTAAAAAGTATAAAATATTTTGAATTTAAATACAAAATATTTTATTGTGTGAACGTGTAGTGGAAAATGAGTTACAAATTAAAATCTAAATTTTAATTTAAATCAAAGTGTACAATTAATCTTGACTTCATATTTTAATGGTTCCCCTATTTAACCACACAGAATTGAGGGAATAGATTCTGCCAGTCCAATGAAATTAAGCCCATGTTTGCTACATATTAAAATTTTTATTTTTATTCTTCTACTTATTTTCAACCACGCAATTTTCAATAAAATAATATTTTCCATCACATCAATAATTTTTCCTTCTTTTTCAACCACACGTTCTCCATCAATCTACTATTTTAGAATATATTTTTCCAAACTAATATG